>QANZ01050620.1:11696-56598 GCA_003254925.1 Chamaecrista fasciculata | reverse complement strand
ATGAGGTAATTTCAAATTGGTCCTAAACATTTTATAATTTCTCAAATTGGTCCCGAACTTGCTCTTTTATCAATATAAAAATTTAATATAATATTCAACTTTAAATCAATTCAAACGTTACATGCATATTGGCGTGCTATAAAAGTTTTAACATACAATTGATATGAGTATATGACTATGAAAGTTTTGAGCTACAATATATATATAATTGACACCAAAATAAAGAAGAAAAAAATCACTCATCACATCACAAATTTTTGTCAGTGATTTAGACAACGTTAGGGTTTATAGTATAATTAAATCAAGTATGATCGTTTTAAGGCATAATTTAACCACAAAAAAAAAATTAAAAGTACAAACTGAGATTTACTTTATAGTTTTTGAGCAGTGTACGTGGAAATGTTTTTGCCTTCATTTGCTTTAATCCAATCATATGAGAAATGAAATTAAAGTTGTCCATCAAAAACTCGTGTGTGGTCTTTCAATTCACTTTATCATGCAATCATAGCACAAGGTTGAATAGTCGTCATTGTATTTATTTGATAGGTTTATTGGTAATTTGTAAATGATGAGGTTGGGACCTCATAGTGATAGATAGCGTTTTCACATATTCTGTGATTGCAATAAGCATTCAAAACGATAATGAATATCGATTAGCACTTCCACTATATACATGTGCTTTCTGGTTTCATAATTTTGGAGTCTGATATATGTCTTCACTCTTCACTATATATATGCTATTGCTATATATATATATATACCTTCACATGTCACATTCCTCCCAGTAACATGTATCTCCTTTAAAACTTATATATCTTATTCCTTTTTCATATGTATTTTAATTATATCAAGTACATTTCAAAATTAACACGTATCTCCTTTTAAACTTATATCTTATTCCTTTATTATGTTTTGTTATAAGATGTTTTAATAAAAATATAGAATATGTGACATTTTTTTGTGAGTGATAATATATATAATAGATTTTTTTTATGATGAACAATTAAAAATAAAATATAATTAAATCCTGTGTTTGAAAGAAATTTAAGGCTATGTTTGGGAGTTTTAGTGAGGGCGGAGAGGAGAGGACATTAATGGACACTAATAGAGTGGAGAGGAGAGGATATTAATGGACTGAGTAGATATGTTGTTTGAGAGTTTTTAATGAGGAAAAGAATGGACACTTGTTAATCTTGTTTGGATGTTATTAGTAATGGAATGGAATGGAGTGGACACATGTTATTTTTGGTTAGTATAAGGATATAATTGTCATTAAAAAATTATAAAACTGTCCACTCCTTCCTTGGCACCCCAATTTGGGGTGCCAGCAAAAATTGAATTTTGGAGTGCCAAGTGTCCCTCCTTATCCACTCCACTCCCTCCTAAAAAAACTTCCAAACATAATTTTTGTTACCTTTTGTCCCATCCTCTCCTCTCCATTCTCCCCTTGACACCCCATCCAAACATACCCTAAGATAAATATTTAAAAAATTTTATATTATTTTATCCTGAATTTGAATAGCTTTTCTGTATATAAAAAATTAAACAAGAGATAAAGCCATTAACACAATAAACAGAAGGACCATAATTTAAATTGTTTCGTGAAAAAGAATGATACAAGAGAATAATTGGTACACGTTATATATGCTTGCTTATATCAATTCTGAGTGTCCTTTGTACCCACGCGGGCTGCAGTACTGGTCCTCCCCGTATATTTTTACTCTTTTTTTTTTATAATCACCGGATTTTTTTTACTATACCATATATATTACTTTTTTTGAACCATTAAACTTCCTTCAAAACAAAATATTTTTCCAGCCAATAAAGATTGACCAGTTCATAAGAGTCGACTCATAATATTATGTTTGTACCATATTTCACTTTAATAATATATCTTTTTTAAAAAATAATCAAGGAAATATTTTATTATGTTTCTATAATTTCTTATTTTTATTCATAAATTCACTTTTAGAATACAATTTAATTTTGTTTTCTAATTATATAGTTGTACAGAGAATGAATTTATGAAGAATAACTTTTATAACTCTAAACTTATCATATTTACACATAAACTTTATAATAAGTATTTGACCGTGTGTTACCATTAGGGATGATCAAAATACTCATATCTCAGGCTAAAAAAAAAATACTCATACCCAATAGAGATCCTGAAATTTAACCTATGGGTGTGGGTTTAGACCCGGACTCATCCTTAATGGGTACGGGTCCTGGTATGGTGGTACCATACCCGTGCCCTATCCATATACCCATTAGTAATAATAAATATATTTTTATATATAAAAAATATAATACTTTAACACTTTTTACTGAAAAATATTAAAGTTTTTGTAAATACTGAAATATTTTATTAATACATTCATATTTATGATTTATTTTTTTTTTATTTTTACTAGTTATGGATGTAAAAAATTGGATAAATATAAATTTTATATTAACAAAAAATAATTTATTTTAAAATTTTTCCGCGTCTAGGTGCGGGTATGGGGATTAGACTACTTAGCGGGTATGGGTATGAGAATTGATTTTGATACCCGCTCACATCTGGATACAGGTCTGAGTATCATAATACCCTACCCATATCCTACTCATTTTACTATCTCAGAGTTAACAATAAAAATGTCAAAAAGAAAAAAAAAAAAAGGCATATAAATTTTGTTGATATTATATATGCTCCAAGCTTGTCTGACTTTGTGAAGTCTATCACCCACCTATTTACCCTAGCTACTTTCCTTGCTCTCCATAATTACGCTCCTACATACATAAGGATACAATTTAATCTTGTTTTTATATTCATAAGGATACAATTTAATCTTGTTTTCTAATGATTATAGTTGTGCAGAGAATAAATTTATCAAAAATAATTTGTAATTCTAAATTTGTTTTATTTGCACATAAATCTTATAAAAAAAATTGACGTGTCAATATATATGTGTTAGTGTCTATAATTCACGGTGAACAATATGTCAAAAACGAAAAACATGGGATATAAATTTTGTTGATATTTATAGATGGTCCAAGCTTGTCTGACGTTGTGAAGTCTGTCACCCACCTATTTAATTTACTGTATACCACCAATATATACCGAGGAAACTTGTTATTTGGTCCTTTCATTTTTGAAACAGATTATTTTATCCCTAAAAAATTACAAATGTCAACTCTTTAGTCCCTGTAACTTATCTCAGTTACTAACACTGATAACATGGCTATTAAGTGCACATGTGACACGTTATATGTCACATATTAAACTATTTGAGACCATGTAGGATTTGGAATTTGAGAATGCTTCAATAGTTTATGTCTTATAAAAGTCTCACGTGTAATACAAAAATTTGGATCTAACTCAATTTTAAGTCAGTTTAATTGTGTTTTTTGATTTGGTTTGGTTCGGTTGGTATATGTGATTAGAATACTAAAGTGATATTTAATGGTGCGCCATGTAAGCATTTAATATCCACTTCATCAAGTAATTTAACAGATTTTATAATTGAGGGACTAAATAGTTGACGATTATGATAAATATAATAAGGGACTGAGTAGTTTATTTCAATAAATGAGAGACCAAATCGTTGACTCAATAAAAATGAAGGGACCAAATAATAGGTTTCCTCATATATATATATATAGATCCTTCTAACATGTGCTCTAAGGGCACATGTTAAGGTTTATTTTTATTGGTTAAGTGAGTTTTCAAACATTAAAAATTATATTTTAAATGAATTTTTATAGATTTCAAGATATGAAATGCTTTACTAACTAATCAAAAGTAACCTTAAAATGTACCCTAAGGACACATGTTAGATAAATCCTATATATATATATATATATATATATATGCCACCACCATGATGATGTATATATGCCTAGGCCCTAGCTAGTTTCCTTGCTCTCCATAATTACTCTCTTACCAGACACCTTAGCCTCCACTTTGATATATGCTCTGATCCCTTTTTCATTGTTGGAATTCTGTGTCTCACTCCATATGGCTTCTTCTTCTTCCTCTGTTATGCTTTTCCTTCACAACAATATCCCTCAGTGCTCTTTCTCTCTTATTCCACCATCATCAAACCCCAACAAAACACTCCTCTTCCACCTTCCACCAAAACCACTTCTCCACAATCCTATTTCTCTCACCACCCACTGCTCCTCTTCAATAATCTCAAGCCCACACATCCATCAAGAACAAGAACAAGAAGAAGATGGTAGTAATAATAATAATAAGGCTCCTACTCCTTCTTGTCCTCCATTGAACCAAGTATGGAGAACAATCCAAGGAGAAAACAACTGGGAAGGGCTTCTAGAACCTCTCAACCCACACCTCCGTCGAGAAATAATCCGCTACGGCGAGCTAGCACAAGCATGCTACGACTCTTTCGATTTCGACCCTCAATCCAAATACTGTGGCACTTGCAAATACCACCCTTCTCATTTCTTCACTAAACTCGACTACACTAATACTTATTACTCCATCACTCGCTATCTCTACGCCACCTCCAACATCAATTTACCTAATTTTTTCCAAAAATCTTCTCTCACTAGCGTCTGGAGTCCCCATGCCAACTGGATGGGCTACGTGGCAGTCCTCACCGACACCGATGAAATCCGACGGCTAGGCCGTCGCGACATCGTCATCGCGTGGCGCGGCACCGTCACGTATCTCGAGTGGATTTATGATCTCAAGGATATTCTGCGGTCGGCGAATTTTGGTCAGGATCCGACAGTCAAGATTGAGTCAGGGTTCTATGACTTATACACCAAGAAAGAGGAGTCGTGTGATTATTGCACGTTCTCGGCACGTGAGCAGATACTTGCCGAGGTGAAGAGACTTGTGGAGTATTACGGCGGCGAAGACGAAGAGATTAGTATTACTATTACGGGGCATAGTTTGGGTGCTGCTTTTGCTATTTTGAGTGCATATGATATATCTGAGATGAAACTTAATGTCGTCGACGATCAACCTAATAACAAGATTCCAGTCACCGTTTACTCCTTCGCCGGCCCCAGAGTCGGCAATCTCAAGTTCAAGGTGCTCACTTAATTACCTACTATATATATAGTTATATATACCCACCCTCAACCATCATCTTTCATTATTCTATATAGGCCAAAGTCCTATTTTAGTCCTCCTGATTATGTTTAGTATTTCAAATTGATCCCCAGTTATTTTTCGTTTCATATTGGTCCCCCAGTTATGCAAAATTTGACAAAGTTGGTCCCTCTAACAGTTTCATCCATTTTTCTGTTAAAAAAAAAAGATAAAATTAATTTTTAACTCCTAAAAGTTTAAAGTTTTTTGCATCAAGGACATTTTTCTCTATAATAGAACCAAAATGTAAGAAAGAAGAAATACTTGGGAGTTTTAGTTTATTTTACACAAAAAACCTCTCTCTCTCTCTCTCTCTCTCTCTCTCTCTCTCTCTCCAATTGATGGCGGAGACTTTGCTGCCGAAGAAGGTGGGCAAACGGAAAGGTGAAATCTGGAATCTCGCGAAGACGTCACCTCTCTCCCTCGAATCAAAGCCCTATTCTCAATCCCTTGCTTCCTTTTTTCTCTAATCACTGTCGTCGCCGCCGTCAGGCAAAACTGGAAGTGTCTGTTGATCACCGCGATCTTCGTCTACGACATCCTCCTCGCCTTCACTCCCTTGCCTCGCATGCTCGCCGTTGTGGCGTCGTCGCCGGAATCTAGATTCGTGGAGGACGCGACGAGATGTACTTGATGGGGGAGAGAGATGGTTACGAGAGAGACAGAGAGATATTCTTGGTGTTAAATAAATTTAAACTCACAATTATTTCTTCTTTCTTACATTTTGGTTCTATTATAGAGAAAAAAGGTCCTTGATGCAAAAAATTTAAACTTTTAGGAGTTAAAAATTAATTTTATCTTTTTTTTAACAGAAAAATGGATGGAAACTGTTAGAGGGACCAACTTTGTCAAATTTTGCATAACTGGAGGACCAATATGGAACGAAAAATAACTGGGGGACCAATTTGGAACATTGAGCATAACTGGGGGACCAAAATAGGACTTTGGCCTTCTATATATATCTTTATTGGCAAGATTTCTTAAAATATAAACTCTTATATCACATCATGGCTAAAGTTTTTATCCTCGTCCTCTTTTTTGTTCTGATTTCCATCCAAACTAAACTTTACTCAATTTTTTTGGCTTATTTGTTGGTTTTTTCTTTTCTCTTTTTGTACATACCCCTAATAATCTGGTTAGTTAGATCTTAAAGATCAGTATGTGATAATAGTTAGTTATTGGTGTTAAATAAAGGCTAATTAAAATTTACTCAAATTGCCATTTAAAGCTGACTCAGTTGGTAAGGAGTCGACTCATAACCCACAAGGTCGTGAGTTCAATTTCCATCGCCAATGTGAGGGCTTTGTTGGTAAGCGATTTGTAACTATCTCCGTAAGTGCTCATAGAGTCTGAAGGCCTGTTCTGGCCTTGGTGAACCCCAAGATCCAACTCACCTAAACTTTCGGTTAAAAAAAAATGTACTCAGATTATTGATTTTCAGATGACGAGGACAAATTACTTATGAGTTTTAAAAGTTCATAAATAAATCTTTAGAGTTTTTAACTTTTATTACTTTTAGCATTCTTTCGACAATCTTTGGTTCAATTAATACTCTTTTTTGTAAAAAAAAACAAAATTGAAATTATTTAGAAGTGTTGAATGATTAAAGTTGAATTCTAAATGATTCGACACACAAAAATCATGATATTTATCTCTCAACTTTTAAAATTCATAAGTCTTTTGTGCTTTTCACCTAACACTTAATGGTCCTAATTGCATGTTAACCTTAAATAAAGAGTAAACTTAAAACGTGGTCCTGAAAATTAAACAATTTAATAACTCAATTTTTAAAAATTTGGTTAAAATATATTTTTTACCTTTTAAAAGTCATAAAATAATACATCTTTCTTTGTATTTTGTTCCAAATTAGTTTATGAGAATAGCCTTAAGGGAATTAATAAGCTTTATTGCATTTATGATTTTCAATGATTGAAATGTGTACACTATATTTTTATATATCAATTATCAATTTATGTAATTTTCATGAACCAAATTTTATGTTTAGTAAGATTTTTTTTCTTTCTATTTTATAAATATTCCCTCCATGCATAACGATAATCCACTTTTAAGAAAAAGTTAAAAGCACATTTGATTTTATTCACTTATTCGTATGTGTAATACACGTCATTGTGATATTGTACATTTGTACACAAATATTAACTTGCTATCTATTGTATGTGTTGTTTATGTCTGTGAAGGAACGGTGCGATGATTTGCAATTATTTGAAATGTGTAAACTATATATTTAGATATCAATTATTATTTTATGTAATTTTCATGAACCAAAATTTATGTTTAGTAAGATTTTTTTTTCTTTTTGTATTTTATAAATATTCCCTTCATGCATATCCCACTTTTGAGAAAAAGTCAAAAGCACTTTTGATTTCATTCACTTATTCATATGTGTAATACACGTCATTGTGATATTGTACATTTGTACACATATTCTTCTTCTATTTTCTCTTTTCTTTTTGGATGCATTATACACAAATATTAAGTTGGTATCTATTGTACGTGTTGTTTATGTTTGTGAAGGAACGGTGCGATGAGCTTGGAGTTAAGGTGTTAAGAGTAATCAACGTACACGATAAGGTACCAACAGTGCCTGGCCTTATTACCAATGAGAAGTTTCTATTCCAAAAGGTCATTGAAGAAACCCTATCATTCCCTTGGAGCTACGCACACGTTGGTGTGGAGCTCGCACTGGATCATACCCACAGCCCATTCTTAAAGCCCACCAATGATTTGGGCTGTGCCCATAACTTGGAGGCCCATTTGCACTTAGTGGACGGTTACCACGGCAAAGGAAGGCCTTTTTGCTCGGCCCACAAAAGGGACATAGCACTCGTCAACAAGAGTTGCGACTTCCTCCGGCCCGACTACAACGTCCCGCCAAACTGGCGACAGGACGAGAATAAGGGTATGGTCCGGAGTAGTGACGGCCGGTGGGTGGTGCCAGAGCGGCCCGTATTGGAGGCCCACCCACCCGATATGGTTCACCACCTAGAGAAAGTCCTAAAGGCAATCAAGACAATCAAGGGTGATCATCCTCAAATTAATGGCACATAAAAAGTTTTAATATGATTATACGAATTCTACATCGGGTAGTTAGTTAGAATAAAATACTATATAAAATCTTGGACTCTCCAACTTCAACAGTTAATTTTTGGGGTGTGATACTTTTAAGAGTTTATACTCGTATCTATGGTAGACGCTATTTGATGGTGATACTCCATATATCATTTATTTTGTTCCACTAAATAACGTTCTCTTAGCTTGCAACTCTTAAATGCATGTGTTATAGTAGTGTACATAGACATATTAATCAAGTTTTCAACTTGTAGTATAATTTCTATTTAGATATATACCAAGTTTATTCCTTTTTTTCTAAAAAAAAAAACAGTT
Organism: Chamaecrista fasciculata; assembly: GCA_003254925.1. Classification (NCBI taxonomy): domain Eukaryota; kingdom Viridiplantae; phylum Streptophyta; class Magnoliopsida; order Fabales; family Fabaceae; genus Chamaecrista; species Chamaecrista fasciculata. The sequence continues at coordinate 48,089 of QANZ01050620.1, read as the reverse complement.
GATTTTAAGCTATAATTGAGCTGAATTTTAAAATCTTTAAAAGGAAGGTTTATTAAAATATACGAGTATGAGTCATGTTATATGTGTACCACATGGTGCCTTTTTAAAATATAGCCATTTATGGTGGGCATGAACTACGTGTACAACGTCTTGCCTATTGCTATAGTGATGATGATCCATAATTTCTTTTACGACTTGGAAGAAAGTTATACACTTATTAGCTAGACTATGACATATACCTTTTTTTTTTCTCAATGGAAATATTTGATTCTAACATTTTCTCCATCAGATAAAGTTTCTTGTTTGATCATGTGTAAACACCATGACACTGTGAGTGTGAGGGGAGCTAGTAATATAATCAATTGGCATTCATGTATGTAGCACGTTTTATTGTGAAAACGGGAGAAGGTGTGAAAACGGGAGAAGGTGTACATGGTTTTTTTTTTTTTTCTTTTTTTTGGTTCGAAAGAAGATGAATCTTTCAGGAAAAAAAAAAAGCACTAAGTCATACATCAAGAAGATTAAGCTAGGTATAGATTTAGTATTAATTGTTATTACAAGCAAGCACTCCTGAAAACATATTACAAATAGCATAGGAGAATAAAAGAAGAATCACAAGCAACACACTTAAGATACAAATATTAAAATTCAAATCTCCTAGATTAGATCAAGATATATAATCATTTCTAAATCATTATAAAAACTTTAGATAAAGAGAATTTTTGAAGGAGTGAAAGAGAGACAACACCATTGTTTTGAAAACTGGACCGGTTGAACCATGAACCGGTCAGTGGTCCGATCCGAGTTGAACAGAAAACCGAACATGCAAAGAACCGGTCAATCTGGGGTCGAACTGGTTCTGAGTTTTTTAGTTCATTTTTTTACTTTTTAGGATTAAACTGATGTTATTTTAAACGATTTTTTTTCTTATTAAATTTATACTCAAAATAATAAGCTATTTGTTAGTTTTCACTTCAATATTTAATCTTTTATCCTTCTAGTTCTCACTTTCTTACTCAGTCAAGTTTAAATTCAAAGAATTTATTATATATTTTTAATATTTATTAGTATATTTTTATTATTATAAATTCAATATATTATTTTTAATTTATTTTATTATTAATGGTCCAACCCCGGTTAAACTCTGATTGGACCATTGAACTTTGAATCTCTACTTCACTCGATTAAATAGCCGGTCCGATTTTAAAAATTACAACACACTCTTTTTTTCTTTTTTTTGAAGGTGTACATAGGTTAAATAAAAGAAAGAGATATAAAAGCTTAATGGGTCAAAATTTGAGGCAAGGCCCATAATTATGAAGAAGCCTGCTTGGTGTCAGAATTAGATAATTGGGCCGACTAGTTATTGGTTGGGGTTACTTTTTGTATCAGAGTAGAGCTATATTTTTCAACTGACATGTACAGTGTACACTGACCCAAAAAAGTTTTATCGTAAAACCTGAAATAGGCAAATAATAAAAAGAACGAAATGGAGAATAAAGCCAAATTTGTTTTCTTCTGTATTTACTGATTTTTCTATCAAACAAATTTTATTCATAGAAATTGACTAACGAGCAATGAAGGCTTCCCCTCCCCGGGACTCCGGAAAGCATACCCCACCTACAAATTTGTCTGGCGAAATTCTCAAAACGCCCCCAAATCCAATTTTGTTATTATTGAAAAGAATTTCGTTTATTTATACATGCTTTCTTATTGCAACTGATACGTTAATTTATATTTTATTTCAAAACTTACACTGAGTTTTTTTTGTTAATTTTCCAAATTTTAGAATTTCATTAATCTGAATTCTTAAGATGGGTCGTGGATTCAACTATAATAAAAAAAAAATTCTTAATGATAATTAATTACATTCATAACCTCTCAAATTTAAAATACTCGTCTTTTCTTAATAAACTTGTAATGAGTTTAGAATGTACTTTCTATATTTTTGTTAATAAACAGAAATGGCAACACAAGACATGAGTGCTTGTGTATAAAAGAAAGAAAAGACATGAGTGCTTATTCGTATTTTCACCCAGCCTCATCCCTTTTTGTTTTTATTTCAAAATCTAGATACTAATTTTCATCATCATTTCCATCACATTGAGGATTTTTATTTTTGGCCTGAATATTGAGGATTATTTGTGGAATATCAATAACACGGAAAAAGGTTGAGAAGTAATTTATTTTCTTAGAAAGAGCATACCATCTAAAACTACAAATATATGTATATACCTTTTATGAAATTAGTATGAAGTAAAGAGAGAGAGAGGGGCAGAAATCTAAATTAAGAAAAGTTGGGTGGAAACGAGGAAAAAAAATAAAGTAGAGATTTTTGTCTTCACTAATTTTGCGGTGTTTAAGATTGTTTTCTTATTTGGGAGTTTTGTCATCTTGAGAATGAAAACGTTGAAGATTCAGCTGTCTCAAACATAGCACCAAAATTTAACGGATCCTTCAATTCCGTCTCCTTCACATTATACTTCCTCTACTAATTCACTGTTTCTTCCTCAACAACCTTTTTGACTTGTAGCCGCCCTTCACGCGCCTTTACTCTCGTGCATCTCACGCTCTTTGGGAATATTGCTAATAAATTGTTGATAAAACCCTTGTTTAGAATAGTAGAATACTAATAATACCAATGAGGGTCAACAAGACTTGAAAATATTCAAAAGTTGTTCAGAACTTTTAGGACATGTTTTTTAATAATATCAAGATTATGTGTAAATATAATATGTAGGTTTGTATTGTATTAATCAATGATTGTTTACTACTCAGTAAAGTTACACATAATTTGTAGATAATTGAATTTTTTAAATATGATTACTTAAATTCGAGTTAGATCATGTTTATACAAAAAGTTTTATTGGTAAAATCAAAATTTATTTTGATAATTTCTACATATTGAAAATAATAATTTCTAATTATCAACTAAATAATACGTATGGTTTGATATATGCTCTTTACTATGTAAAGGATAAGCGGTATACCCACGGTGCCAAATGCGTCATTCCCATCATTTTCAGGAGGGACAAGTGATATATACCTTTTACATGAATAAAAGTCAAATATAACCTTGGAGATGCGCCACACCCACTGGATCACACCAACGCCAAGAAACGAGCCACGAACCATGAGCATTAAATGTAGTGATCCTAGTATTTAATGCGAAGATCCTCAAGGCAACTCCGTGAAGACAAAGTTGTACAAGCTACAATGTACGTCCATCAAGAAAACATGTCCGAAATGACTAAAGGGCCTAACGCCAAATGCATGGAAGGGATAACATTTAATGCTTTCACCTACTAGATAATGACCCAGCGCGACAATTCGAACGTCAGCCGTCTAAAGTCTGACACATCATATTTGACCGTGGGGCCACGCGTTGGCTCCCCTCATACACACGCTTATCACTCACCAACCCAAATCTCGTACAATCTTAGACTCAAGATTCCCGAAGTATAAATAGGAAAACACCCTATAACAAAAGTAAAACACTCGTTACACTTGAAACTTTATTCCCTCATAAACACTCTAGACTAACTTTATCATCGGAGAAGAAACACATGGATAACCCCTGTGATTTCTCTTGTTTTAGGTTCAGACGTCGATATCCCACAACTAAACTCTCTTATCGTGAACTCAAAGTTAGATTCCGTAGTTTTCGTGATTATTAAAAGAAATAAATATACATTACATCTAAAATAGTGGTGGCAAAAAAAGTTAAAAAATGTTTGTTAGGGAATAGGGATTGAGGAAAGATGAGGAATCTGTTGGCGTGAAAACCACGTGCCAAGGATGGCGGTGATTGGTGATTGTTAAAAATGAAGAATCCATGACTGAGACTGAGAGAAAACCCCTAAAACTTAAAACCTCTTTGGTTTATATTAGTATTAGTATTTTGTATTCTCATAAGAAGTAACGCCCCCAATACTACCAACATAACATTTGCTTCTTCTTTTCCTAATTAATACCCTTCTTCCCATCACAATCAAACTTCACATTCATATTCTGAAGCAGAAGCAGAAGAGGAAGAAGAAGACACTGATAATAAGAGAGAGGAAGGAAAGCGAGACAGACAACCATGTCGATCGCCTTCTCCTTCACTCCTTCCTTCTCTTCTTCCTCTTCCAATCTCAATGCTTCTTCTTCTTCTTCATCGTCTTCCTCCTTCGTCTCCTTCACTCGCCTTCGAATCGCTCTCCCTACTCCGCCGCCGCCAGCTGTCTCCTTGTCTGCCTCTCACCAACGCGGCAGATTTCCTTTCCTTCTCTACTCCACCGGAGGAGGTGACGGCGGGATCATCGGCGGCGGTGGATTTTCCGGCGGCGGAGACGGCAGTTCGGGAGATGACGGCGACGGCAATGCCGGCGATCATGACGGCAAGAACGAGGCTATTATGGTGCTGGCGGAGGCACGGAGGTCACTGGAGAGTTTGCCGAGTGATCTGGCGAAGGCGATCAAGGACGGAAGGATTCCTGCTTCGGTGGTCTCTCGGTTTCTAGAGCTCGAGAAGTCTGCGTTCTTCAGGTGGTTGCTTCAATTTGGTGGCTTCAAAGAGCGTCTGCTTGCCGATGATCTCTTCTTGTTCAAAGTCTTTATGGAGTGCGGAGTTGGCGTCTTCACCAAGGTTTGTGTTTCTCTGCGTTCGCTTTAATCTCTTGTTGATTCTGTCAAATAGCAGAAATGTACTAGGCTGGGAGTATTTAATTTCTTGGCTTGCTATATATGCTTGCATTTCTCTTAGGGATCAAGGCTGTTTCATTTTGGGATTATATGATCCCTTGGTTCATTTGGTTCGATTTCCTGTTTAGTTTTAGCTTATAATCATTACTTTCCTATAGATTATTCATTTCATTATAACCTAGCTTCCCAAATGGATTAACAAATGTTGACAGTAGGCAAGATAAAACAGAGGTCTTGTGCATTCCTCTGTAAGCATTGACATACTATTCACAATTCAGTACTTGTCCAAATTTTTACAAAGCAATGTATTAATGAATAAGCTATTCCCAATAACTCAGTTGACCTTATGATGGTTCTATTTCCCAGACTGCTGCTGAGTATAACCGCCGCCAGGAGAAATTTTTCGATGAGCTGGAAATCGTATTCGCTGATGTGGTATGAACATTCTCATTATATCATTCCTTATAAATCTGCAAGTGTTCTGCTATCTTCAGAGTTACAGGCTTACAATACAAGTTACAACACACTGTTTAACTTTGCTTCAGACACTAACATGATCAATGCCACAATAGTTCATTATGAACTGCTTTCTTATACAATTATACATTTCCTACTTTTTATGTCTATTTGCATTAAGCAATTGCTTTTTTCATTGTGATAGGGGATTGAGGGGTTCTGTGGACTTTTGACATATACCTCATATGCATATTTTTTTTTGGCCAAAATACCTCATATGCATATTGTGTCTTGATTAGTTTCTATTTAGATATCTGCGTAGGAAACAAATTTTCCATTGCCTTCACGATGAATTTTCATCATTTCTCAATTGTTCCACAATGAGAACCACTGCTAGACCAATATATGTGATTGTAATTTGTAAGTATATAATGTTTCAAATGAGCTATAGTGAAATTGAGACCAACTGTTTTCTTTTATATCTAAATCCAAATAGCAAGTGCAGAAAGATGATCAGAACATGACAACTACTACAGAGATGTGTATGGTGAGAGTTGTATGGCTGTGGCTTCTTGTTTGAACAATTTCAGAAATTTGCTTGCATTTTTTGTGGTTTCTGCAAATGTTACATGTGCACCTGATGTGGAAAATGTCCAAATTTGCATTAGCCTTGTCTATGGATTTTTATGTTTCTTTTTAACTAGTACTCACCTTCGGCTGTTTTGTATATGTATGTAAAGTAGACTAGAGGTGGAAGTACATTTAATGCTGAAATACAAACCTGAGGGTTAAGTGGTTTGAGTAGGGTTTCTCTCATTGGGCTACACCCAGGGTGACCTTTTATTTATCAGCACTTTGTCTAATCAGGTGCCTTATTTCACATCTTGGTAAAGTCTTAAAAAAATGTAATTGCATTTGTTTATTTGGAACTCCTATTTGAGTAACTACATGTAATTCTAAAGTCTTAACTTAATTGTTGAAAAATTTAATTTCTTTGTTTGGATAACAAACTACACTTGCCTTGTGGATGAATATATATAATAACTCTAATTTAATATGTGATTGACAGAGAATAGGACTTCCTGTGATTATTAAATAGCATAACTTACCTTTTATATATGCTCTAGGTCATGGCCATTCTTGCTGATTTCATGCTGGTTTATCTTCCTGCACCCACCGTATCTCTTAGACCTCCACTTGCAATCAGTGCAGGGCCTATTGCTAAGTTCTTCCACAACTGCCCAGACAATGCATTTCAGGTCTTTATATTTTGAAGACACTTATGATCTAGATTAGGTTCACAATTTTCCAAATGTTTTCTGTTTTTAGTTACCTATCACATACTTAATTTCTTTCTGCAGATTGCTCTCTCTGGAACATCATATTCCTTAATCCAGAGGGTTGGTGCAATTCTGGTATGTAAAATGGGCACTTTCAGCTTGCAAATTGTATCGGAATTCATCTTTCTATAAATTTTTGGCATCTTATTTATCTTTATAATTTGACAGCGTAATGGCACAAAGCTTTTCGCTGTGGGGACTGCTTCATCACTGGTTAGTTCTCACCTTTCTGAGGAGTCTTTACCCTTTTCTCGATATTATCTTTACAAAAATTTTCTGTGCACATACTGGAAGTTGTTTCCTTATTCTGTTGTTCATCAATAAAGGCTGTGCCAACTAAATTTGTCAAGTGAGTTAACTGATTTGATCTTTCCATTTGCCTTAATATTATGTGATTATGGCATAGAAAAGGGCAGGATGTGGGGTTTTTCATAGGTATTGCCAGTGGTTATTTTGACTGTTGATGGATATCCATTATTTTGTACATTTTAGTAATGGTTCATGCATCTGGCTTTCAATGACGTCGTCATGCATCTAGGCTGTAGGTATTCTTCATTCATCACCATACAAAGATAGAATAACCAGATAACCCCTTTCTTCCTGTCATTTCTATTCTTGGCGATAATGCAAAATCTATTGAAAGTGGTTGGAAGTAACATTCACTAACATACACTGAATGATTGACATAATTCACATAATATTGTCGATTTCGATTTCGAGAGGAGAACCATGAGGAGTTTCATTACTCTCCATTGAGATGATACAACCATCAGAATTTTCCATTATTTGACTAGCGTGATGAATAGATGGCTAATTATGTATGGGTAGATTAAGGCAGACGTCGACACAATGAACTTGATCCTTTCTTTGTATATCCATGTATGGTTTTTATGTTGCCAATGGAAAAGGGAAAGTACGGGAAGAGTAATGGAGGGTGTTACTCTTATCACTGTTATTATTTTGTTTAAAAGGAGGGAACATGAACTCATAACTACTAGTCCAGTCTGTCCATGATGCAGTTCTGGTCTAAATCCTGATTCTGCACATGCCCCTGTTTCTGTCTACGTCCAGGGTGGCACTGATATCTATTTCTTTTCAAAGAATGGCTTTTGTGTATTTTATTCAAACAAATTTGAAATGATTGATCAATTTGTTTTGTAGTGTGAGATAGTTGAAGATCGCAAAGTGTTGTCTAGGATCTCCATTTGATACTCTGTTACTTCTTTCTTTGTTAAATAATCCTGCTATCTCTTCTTTGTCTGAGCTGTTTTTTAGTTTGAATGGCATTAATTTGGTACAGACACTGATACATATTACATTTTGTATTTTTACAGGTTGGGACAGCTGTGACTAATGCCTTGATTAATGCAAAGAAGGCCGTAGACAAGTCTTCTGCTGGGGAAGTTGAAAATGTTCCCATTTTATCTACCAGTGTTGCTTATGGTGTCTATATGGCGGTTTCTAGCAACCTCAGGTAAACAGAATGGTGAAATTACTGGTGCAACGTTTGGTTATTATAGTCTAAATTTTTTAATGCTTCTAGTATGCCGTAACTCCCTCTAAATTGATCTTGGCTTTGTTGTTTTCCACCAATCTAATGTGATGCTTATAAGATGTGTTTATGCATGGCTTCTGGGAAAATAGCCCGGGCTTTTAGATAGGATCTTTTTCTTTGCCGTATCTCCTTTCCATCATATTAAAGTAACTTCTATCTTGCTCATGTCAGTGGCAACAGATCATATCTTTGTTTCATAGCATCAGTTCTAACTTCTAAAAACTTGATCGTGTTATCTTAGGTATCAAGTTCTTGCTGGAATCATTGAACAGCGGCTTTTGGAACCTTTTCTACACCAGCACAAGCTTATACTTAGTGCAGTTTGCTTTGCTACGAGGACTGGCAATACATACTTGGGTTCATTATTGTAAGAAGCATTGTTCCTCTTGTTGATAATTGATATATATATATATTTGTAAAAAGAGCTTTAATTGTTGCTAGCAGCTCATGTTTTGCAACTTTGATTTGCAGGTGGGTGGATTATGCTCGTTGGATTGGAATTCAGTAGGCTCAAGAGTAAAAGAACTGTTGTGTGCTCTTTTCGTTGTTGACTACATGTTTCTGTATAATGTAGATGCTTATTTGCTTTCCATTATAGGAGGACATCACAAAGGGTAGGCCAAAACCAAAGGAAAGAAAGAAAGCAATGTAATTTTTTGGGGAGGTTTGCTTGTAGGATTGATTAGCCTCCCTCATTATTATACTTATATGCCCATTCCTGAGCATTCTTCGGATTCTTGTTGTTAATTAGGTTTTCTCCTTCAGGTCAATTTATGGAAATAATTTGAAACTCAATGAAATGGCTGTTGCTAATTGAAATCATAAATCTGATCGAAAATTAATTGTGTATTTTAATGTTCCAATTATCACATTGGTTTATTAGGTGAACTTGAAAGTACTCCAACCTTCAAACAAGCACCTGTGTACGTAGTATAGCATCATCTCAGACATCGGTGTCCTTTCTGTTTGTATTTTTACGTATTTGGCTTAGGCTCCCTTGTTCAATAACATTTCTTTGAAAAAAAAATGAATGATAACCAATTTCCTAAATATTGTACCGAAATTGATTCTTGAAAGATTTTAAAATTACTTTTATTTTATCACCAAAAAAAATTGTATAGATTTGTGCTGTGCATGAAACATTGAAACAGTTGGTATTACTAGCCATTCTTAAAAATAAAGTACTATCTATATATGAAGCATGGACACTGACATGGGACACGGACACGGACACAGCGACACGTCAAACTCTCAAAATTACGCGACACGACACGGCATATATTTATATATATAAATAATTAAATATTCATAATTTTTAATGAAAAAATTAAAAATTACAATTTTTATTCAAAATATAAGTCATATCTATTATTATTTTCTCTTGCCTATCATGTTAAAGTTACAAAAAATTGATTTATATTCTAAAATTTATGGATATGTGTCGTGTCGGTGTCATACGAGTGTCGGACACTGACACGTATCTGACACGGCGACACGCCTTCAAAATGAAGTGTCCATGCTTCCTACAGTACTATGCAGGAGTACACCAGGAAGAAAAGATCACAAGTTGCTATTATATTTTTATTCAAATTGAATTTTGCATGGTTGAAGGCGAGGAGAATTTTCAGAAGAAATCATCAGAATAAAAAACTCATGCATATCATATATATAAACATTTATACTTGGTATATGCCAAGTATCTCAAGAAGAATATAAATACTTTCTTTTATAACTTTAAACTTCATTTTTCTAGTTGAATTTCTCTTGATGGTATCAAGATTCTCGACTACAAAATTGAAGAACTTTATGAACGCAAACTAATTAATATATACTCCGGCGAAGAAAAAGAAAAACTTTGGTAAAGCCAGTAATTAAGGTATATTCGTGTAGCCGCACAAAGATATAATTAATCCTGATCCATACACAGGAGGGCAGGCGGCAAGGACCTAATTAATAAGAGAGATTTATTAAGCTTGCAAAATAAAAATAATTAAGTGATATATATATAATACTTAAATCGATCATGCACATGCAGTACGTTTATTAAGCTTGCAAAATAAAAATAATTACAGTATTATATATATTTCGACATTTGAATTCCAAATACAAAAAAGAAAGAGGGACGGCATAATAATGCAACTCTGGACGGCATATATATAGGAATATAGATAGATGGAAATGAAAATAGAATGAAATGAAAGAAAGAAGAAGAAATGGAGGTGATGATGAGTGATAGTGATGGGGGATAATAATGAAGAATTATGATGATTGGAGATTATTGATTTGACTTTATCATTATCTTCATCATCACACTTGTTATTGTTAATGTAGCTACCACTTCTTGCAGCAGGTGATGATGATGGCATTATTATTTCCAACACACTTCTTCTAGTACTACGTACTACTATCATCGCATATTTTAATGCATGTGTTATGTGTATATATACACATATACACATGTTAAACCCTAGCTAGGATATTATATTTGGTTTGATTGTAACACATGTACAAGAGGATCGGAAAGCACGTACATGTGTTACAATCAAATCAATGTGTATACATATATAGACAGATTTAGGAGAAAAAGGAAAAGGGGGATAGATACTAATGAGATCAGTTATTATTCTACATACACTATACTATTATTCCATTGTGTGCTTCCGAGGTATCTATCTAGCTAGCTAGCCTAGTTAAAGTTTTCTTTTATTAAAATAAATAAATCAATGGCAATTAATTAATTAGAAGAACACGTAGGGAATTAGAATCCCTCTTGATCTCACCACATTGCTGCTTTGCTTTACAAATACACATATATATTAGCAATATATATGGCTCAAGACTTAAAGTGGCTCTTAATTATTTCTACGAAAAGACCACTCATGCTATATATATCATGTTTTTAATTAGTTCATATATATCATATAGTGATGTGAATTGAATTATATGTGAAATTGTACCCTTTAAACTCATAACCTATATTCTTTGGCCAAAAAACTCATAACCTATATTCTATATTCTATATCTATATCTATATATGAATGAATGGCATAATTAGATGGTCAAATAAAGTTTGAGCTCTAAATTTAATGCTGCTCTAGTCTAAAAGTACATGCTTATTATCATCAGTACTTTTTTGACAGATAGATGTACGTACAGCTTACTACCAATTTTTCCAAGCCTATATATGTAAGTAATTACATTGCTTTAATTTGCTTTTTGTATTTCATATTAATTATTATATAAATACTAATCTAAGTAAAAGTTTTCATCAGAGAAAAGTAGCTAGGCACAATCTTTCGAGTTATGCTTTAATCTAAATATAAATGCAGGATTGATTCTTCTTGTCTTATATTTTATTTCTTTTTTTTTTGTTACTGTACTTTATTTCTTTTTAATAATCTTTAAAATGCAACAGCATCTAGCTAGATCCTTGCTTTACAGGTATTAATTATAAGGTGATAACACTAGGAATATACATACACTGTCCCTATCCACGTGCAACTTGTAATTTTAAATGTGTAATCATATATTTGTCTTTGGATTGATAATTAAGTGGCTAAGAAAAATAAACTTTAAAACAATGGTTGAAATTAACAAGTAGAATTAATTATACTAGCTACATATGCTTCAATTGTGTTTTTTCACTTATAAATTACCACCAATAACAATAATAATATAGTGGGCTAGGAATGCATACACATTGGTGCATAAATATATATATGTCGATTTTATTTTGAAATTTCTAAAATATAAATGATTTTGAATATATGTGTTTCATATTGTTATGTGAATGTTTCATATTGCTGTATATGTGTTTTACTTGTATTTTAATATTGTATAGCTGCCGTGAGATATATCATTGTTAAGATAAAGTAAGCACTTTAAATGTTAAAGCATCATATTATAAATTAAACCTAATAATGGCACATATATTTTCGTTTTCACAAAATTATTTAAATCTAAATTGTTACTAAAAAATATTATAGAGTAATTAAATAATAATAATAACAAAGAATTACATAAAAATAAATGAACTGAGACATTTTGAAGTTTAAGGAGCAAATTATAATTTTGAGCCCAACTAGAACATATATATATATACACAATTGGTTGAAAAGCTTTTTATTGTATTTATTGTCTATTTGATCTTATCCTTAATATATATTCCTTAGAGCTATTTGGGAGTTAAGTCAAAAGCAATATAATTTATATGTGAACATTATTTGAAAGGTCAGCTTTGATTGTTGATCATATATATATATATATACATATATACAATTATATCATCAAATTCAAAACATATACATATCCCACCTTGACTAACTTTGAAGTTAAATTTATGGTTAAATCAGAAAACAATATATAGTACTATATATATAGCCTTAGCCTACTAGAGAAATTAAAGCAAGCCTCATTGATCTAATCACACAGCATGGTTTTCTTTATATATATGTAGGTGGGTCTTCAAACTGTTCTTATAATGACCTGATTTTTTAGCAAAGCACCGTAAAAGCCATGAACATTAATTAGTGGTAGAAAAAGAAAAGAAAAGAAATAAAAGCAAACCAAACCAAAGCAGAAAACACTACACAAATCAAAGCTGTATATTAATTTAGGGCAAGCTATGGATTCACGTATATATATTTATGTATTTGGGTTTAACTCTTCAATCAATGTGTGACATTACATCTTTAATTTTCCTTTCAAAAGACATGCATGCATGGAAATTGAAATTGTTCGATCAAGTACTGCTCAAATCTTCTTGTAAATATAAATCATATATAGCATATGTCAAGACCCCTCTGCATTCAAGTATACTTTTATATAATGAGCAAGACTTTTGTAGCCATTTTTCATTTTTACTTTGCTATGATGAAACTTAGTAACATATATTTGTCATAAAATAGTTTCTTTATTAAGAAAAAATAGAATCCAATATGAAAATTAACAAATAATATATGACCTTATATGTATTGACCCGTGTAGAGTGATGGGTGAAGAATTTTTTTTTTTTAAAAAAATAAGAATTGCAATGATGCGAATCTATTATGAAAAACGAGGTTGTAACTTGTAACTTGTAAGTATGGCTTTATCATATTTGGTTGAACGTTAACTTTTTTCTAGAATCCGAGGTTCCATCACCTGATGAGTCAGACAATATAATGAAACGAATAGAAAAGGAAAAAAACTATAATTTCAGCATTTTTTTAATTTTAAGGCTTAAGTGCACTTTTGGTCCCATAACTATTATAAAGGTTTCATTTTGGTCCTATAACTTTTTTTGTTGCAATTTTGGTCCCATAACTTCTCAAAAGGTTCCACCGTTAGACCCTTGGTGAATTCCATCCATATTTAGCCGTTAAGTATGACATGGCATAGTGACTAGGATCATGATGTGGTAAAATAAGATGAAGTGGACTGAAAGGGACCAATCTGGTGGGGAAGAAGAGACTTCAAGCAGAAGGCCCCGACGAAGTGGATGGGATCCTCAGAACGACCAAAGCAGCGGCGACGAGACTTGCTCTGCACGTGATCATCTCCGACAGCGACGACGTGGGATTGAACAGGCTACAGTTCACCACCAAGATTCCGATATCCTTGAGTTTGATTTTTGTGTTCGCGAAGAGATTGTCGAGAGCGTGGAACATCACCTCCTCTGGTAGGTCTCCTCGCCGAGGCCGGAGCGTTCGAGGATCTTGCGCTGGATATCGAGGGAGGAGTCGTCGAAGTCGCCGGTGAGTTTTGAGTGTTCCATGAACCGGTGGAATTTGACCTGGAGATTCGCCGGCGTGAGGTAGCAGGAGAAGTCGACGAGGTAGATGGATCTGGGTCGGGTCAAGAGATAAACGGTGGATCCGAGCTTCACATACTTGAGATTCGCGCTCTGGAGAAAGTCCGGGAGTATTCGGGTCGGGTTTTGGATCTGAACTCCGCCGTCTCCGGCGCCGGAGACGGCGGGCATTGTTGTGCTGGGTGGGGTTTTTGAATCACGAAATGGTGGCTGAAAGAAAATCTACAGAGTGAAGAGGGCTTAAGTGAGGAAAATCGGAGACGACGAGGGTATCATTAGGCTATATATATATGTGGCTGTTGTTTCTCAATCGCTTTGGTCCTTCCACTCTAGCTGAGGATCTCATCGACTTTGTCGACGCCTTCTGCTTGAAGTCTCTTCTTCCCCATCAGATTGGTCCTGTCAGTACCACTCTTTGTATATATTGTGGTTGGGTATAAATAAGTTCTACTATGTTGCATATAGATCCTATTTCAGTCAACTTCATCTTATTTTGTCAAATCATGATCCTAGTCACTATACCACATGTCGTACTTAACGGCTAAATATGGATGGAATTCACCAAGGGACTAACGGTGGAACCTTTTAAGAAGTTATGAGACTAAAATTGCAACAAAAAAAGTTATGGGACCAAAATGAAACCTTTGTCATAGTTATGAGACCAAAAGTGCACTTAAGCCTAATTTTAATAATCTTGTTGTTAAGTTTTTTTATGAAAAGTAATAGTATATTTTTTTTTTACAACACCGCACTTTTAGCTTATCAATATTAATTATATTGAGCATGCAAGCTGAGGCCATTGCTGATTAATTAATTATATTAAAAAATGTAGAGTTTAGGGATACATATATACTAATTGAAAACAACAATATAACAATTAACTAATACAATATGAGATTAAACAATTGAAGTATATAATATATATATATATATTATAATTAATTGATGGTTTTCATTTAATAAATCAGTACCCAGATATCTCAATCAAATATTTACGGACCCTACCAAACTATTTTGATGAATTTTGGGATAGTAATTAATTAATATACATTGATTTTATTCAAAAGTAGTCAAGAGTTATATACAGTAAAGCAAATCCCTAAACCCTACCACTCTTCTTTTGTACTGATTTTTTTTCTAAATTAAAATATTGAATGTGTCACTTTTTTTTCTAAGTCTTTTTAGGCGACATTGTCACCTTTTCTTGGATATAAGCTTCAGGATTTGAAATAGGCCAGCCCACCAACATACACATGAGTCAAGTTGGGTTTGTTAAAAGTGATAGGCCTTAACTTACTCTCTCTTTGCATCAACAAAAAAACATGGACTTACTGTATCTCTAAATATTTAGCCTTCTACTTGTAGCAATAACCGACTCGCCACTTCAGGGGAAATGAAAATGGATTTCACTCTCATTTATTCCACTTGGAGCAATAATCAAATGGCCAGCCACTTCAGGGTTCGGCAAAAAAAAAAAAGGCCACCCCAGGTGGTATGAAAATGAATTTCACTATTCTAAAAATAATTTTGAGTTGTATTGAAAGTTTGAAGTTTAGAAACTATTGTTTCTATTATGGGTGAGTCTATAATGCAAAGATACAATCTTGACATGGGATGCAAAGGCTGATTTGGCCTAATTTTAACCGTTAGATCNTCTTTCAAGTCTAAAAGTTTAAATATTATAAAATTTAGGATATAAGATGTAAATATATATAATATTTTGATTACCTGTTGGTTACCTATTCTCCAGGTTATTAATTCCAAATGTTAAAATTTGATTGGTTTAAAATTCTTTGCATCCCATGTCAAGATTTCAACTTTGCATCATAGACTCACCCTTCTATTATTTGAGGCCAATATGAATATTGTTTGAAATTATTAAAATAAAGTCTTTGCCTTTCAACATCACTTCTCAAGGCTTCCACTTCGATTTTTAGTCCATCTTTGGTTTTTTTTCCTTTATTGTGGGAAATTTAGAAGGCAAATAGTCATCACTTTCCTTACTTCATTCATACACTTGAATCTTTTGTTTCGTTGGCTCTAATACCATAAAAAATAAGAAAATCAAAGATAGAATAAATACCGCGTTCAACTTATTTCTACCCCTTCATGTACATCTCCTCAAACCTATCATGCACGTGGTGATATCATATAATAATAAAATTATCTCGGGTAAAGCCTCACATAATAGTGAGTTAATTCCAATCTAAGAGACTAAGTTTCAAACAAAATAAGAAAAGAATGAAGATGGAATTATTCGACAAAAAATGAAAGAAAAGAGATGAACTCAATAATACAAATAAATGTTCATGCTTTTAAAAAAACAAAACCATCAACTCTATACATATGTATATGTGTGAACATTGATCATGACCTTATGGAGTCATGGTTATATTGTTGAAAAATTGTAAGGAATTTTAATTATTGAAGTTGGAGTGATATTTTTATTTTTTTATATATTTATTTGTAATATATTAAGTAAATATGATTTTATATTATAGTTTTAAAGTTCTTCACACATATATAATAGTATATATATATATATATATCACACCTTGGAATACAATTAAAAAATTAAAATAAAAATGAATATCCTAAAAAAAACTATGATTTTAATGTAAAAATGTGATTTTCATTCCGTCCAAATATGTAATATTTTGACCAAAAAAAAAAAAGTGTTATTGATTGATACATTTTACTCATTAAAATTTAAATTTAGCTGGTATAATTTGAAGAGAAATCATATTGAGTTAATTCTTTTTAAACTTAATAACGCCAAATTAAATAGTTTGTCAATTTTAGACAACAAATTTAACTTCAGCGAAATAAATGCACCAAAGGAGAGCTTCCCCTGCCATGAATAGTGAAATCATTTTCAGATTTAGGACCTTCAATTAATTTACAATTCCTAACCCTTCTTATGCTTCAGAAAATAGTTTTATTGATTACTTCAAGCGTAATTATTTTAGTCAATGATATGAACGAAGTGATCAATCTTTTTTTTTTTTTTAATTCTTCTTTGTAGACTTTGGTCGAGTACGTTTGCGCTTATAATAAAATTTGCTTTGATTATAATCGTAGTGTGATTATAATCAAATTTGATTATTTTTGTAGTGGTGTTTGGATGAATGTTGATTATTGGGTGTGAAATTATTAAAATGGATATGTAATGATTGTGGTAGGTGGATAAAAAGTAAGGAAATTGATAAATTGTATAGGGGTAGAAATGAAAGAAAAAGTTGGAAAAAGTAAGGTGTGATTTGATTATAATCAAAGTGTGTTGGATATGGTTGTTGCTTGAAAAATAATCAAATTATGTTACTGTTTGCCTTGAAAAGCGTGAAAATATGATTATAATCATGTGCAACTCTAGAGGTGATTATTTTGTTTGGTCCACCGAATTAATTTTTGCCTATGTAATAGTGGACCAAAAGGACTAAAATATACAATCATAGCCCGACATTTGGTGGACTACCGAAGAAAATGGTCAACCGTTTCGTAGCAGATGAGAGAGAATGGAGGAACATAACGTGGACCCGAAAAATTTATTACAGTGGAAGGATGAATGTCGATCCTCTTCTCTCTCTCTCTCTCTCTCTCTCTCTCTCTCTCTCTTCGCCGCCATTAGACTCGAAGATTGACCAGCCATTGTCGATGAAATCACAAATCAAAAGCTTCTCATCTTGCCCCCAACAAAACCCACGAACCTTAATCAAATTAGAATGTCGAATCCTCACAATATACTCTTCACATGATTCTCGAATTCCTTCATTCTCTAAATCCCACACTCTTCGATTCTCCTTACAGCAAAAGTCTTTCCATCCTCAACCACAACTTTATACACATCTCTCGCTTCACCGTCCAGCAGAGTCTCCAAACCAAGCTTTGTTTCTACAACCACAACTCGAATAATTAGCTTCTCATCTTTGAGTCTTTGATGGCGGAGAAGAGAGAGAGAGGACCGAGAGAGAAACTAGAGAAACGAGGGAGAGAGAGGTGAATGCCAAAATTTCAATTTGACTCCTAAATAATTTGGGAAAAATAACATTTTAGCCCAAGACAATAATCAGTATTCACAACATGACCCCTCATTCATGTAAATGATCATTTTGCCCTTGTGATGAATGATTGATTGTATTAGAGTATAGGTAATTATAGGTATATATATAGGGGTATAAGTGTAATTGAGTGTGCATGATTATAAAAAAATTATGATTATAATTTATCAGAAAAAAATCGCAAACGAACACGCTTATTACGATTATAATCAGAGCAGATTATAATCAGATTACGATTGGAGCATTATTATTTTGTTCCTATGATTTTTAGTACTGTATCTTTTGCGTTTTCCACACAAACAATGAGTTCTGCAACTTCCAACATTCTGTGACAAAAATCTTAGCTAATCTGAATGAAAATGTTACCTATCAACTTGTTATTTAATTTTCTCCGATGAGAATATATCATTCATACACTATTAGATCAGAAGATCTAATTGAATACTACTTTTTTCTACCATAATTAGTTACTTTTCTAGAGCGATTTCTACCCAATTATTTCATTCTTCATGCAGGGCCTATATCTGATTTCTGCAACATTTGCCCCAACTTTATGCATAACATTACAGCAGTCTCTTACACCCTGAAAAACAAATCAACCAAGTTTATAAAAATAGAAAAAATAAAATAGTAATCAAACACTACTGAATCATATTGCAAGAATAATAATAATAATATCAAACCTCCTTGTTTCTTGTTGTTGGAGAAAAAACTTGCACTCTTTTTATAGGCTCTGCAGATTTATGTCCATCTAGTGGACATGGCTCTAAACCTCGAGACGAGTTTCGGACATAAGTGGTAACAATTTGGTCCTGTCCATCCACATAAGTTCTCTTGACAGATTCTGCAAAAAAATTATGAGGAGCTTCACATGGATTATCAGTAATTAGCCTTGTGTTGAACATATAAAATGGCGGTTTCGCGATTGGCAGCCATGGAAGGAATGTTTCAACAGGCCTCTTTAGAAGCCAACGAGGGAAGACACTCTCATAAATTTGTAGAGAGTAACCCCATGAGATTGAGAAACTCCAATAGCTAGGCCTGTGGTGGCATATTGTTTGCTGAAGAACACGAGTTCGATCCATTTTTGCAGCATGAAGAAGCTGATGTATGGATTCTGTGCGATTCTTTGAAGGGAAAATTGGATTAAATGTGTCCATATGGTGAATGGACACAAATGGAGCATTTGGGTGAGCTGAAAGGAGTCCTGATATGTCTCCATGTAGATCAAGCTGCACATGTAAAGATAATTTAAGAGATTTGTATAAAGATATAATGTTATTGTTTGGATCTCACAAAAGTTTAAACCTTTGTCAGATAATAACTAATTAAAATAAGTATGCAAGCAAAATGACTCTTATATGCAAAGGGTATTGGTTAAGCTTGTATTTTGGTCTTTTTGTTTGTTATTTGTTGTTTCTTGTATGTGTACTCTTTTCTCTCTTGATAAAATGGCTCTTGTTGACCCTTCTGGGCTTCTGGCTCCAGAAAATAGAGTGGGTCAAAGGTTAACATGTTAAAATCGTATATATATACACACATATAATAAATATGCAAGTAAAGATGGACACATGTCACAATTCTATTGACTGATGATGAATGACACGTATTGCAAGTGGCTTGCTTGCATTGTAAAATGTTTGATTTGTGTTTGATACTAAAGCAAAGAGTTAAAATAAAAAGCATAACATGTAGTTAGGCTTCTTGAATTTTAAGTTGGGGCATAAAACCCTTTTGTGTTTTAAAAGTTCATAGCAAGAACTCTTGAATTTTAAGTCATAATAGGTACATCTTCTCAACTTTTAAATAAGTAAGTAGAAATAACTCATTGAGCTTTTCATCTTTAAATAGCTTCACTTTTTAAAAAATTTCAGGATTGTTTATCAACTTATTTAAAAGTTGAGTAGATCTATTTGTCAACTTTTAAAACTCAGTAGTATTTTGGGTCTCTGACCTAATTAAGAGTATATTGAGTATATTGTATTCACAAAATCCAGGAATTTTAATTGTATTTTAGCCTGAAAAGACACTCACTTTTTAAATTCCATCATTCTGAAATCGAAGTTCTAAAACTAAAAAAGTCTCACTTAATTGTCCTAATCAAATCCCTAATCAAAATAGGAAAAAAGAAAAAAACAGTTAGTTAAAGAGATGAAGGAATGAATGAGGCACCTGGTGAAAACCTTTCTCAAAAGTAGGATCAATGCCAAGATCAGCCACACAAGCACTAACAATATAATCACTTGAAACCAAATGTGTATATCTCAAAAGACATCCTTCCAAATTTTCAGCAATTGCTTCCATCAATGGATAACTCAGAGCATACCCTGCTCCTCCAAATCCCATCTCAAATGTAAAATCCACATTTGATTTCACTGACTCCGAATTCATCCCAATGTAATAATACTTCCTATGATCATACTTTGCCAATACTTCCACTAAATTCTCTACCACCATCACTGTGTCATCATCCGTCATCACAAACCACTTCACATCTTTGTCTCCATTCTTGTATGTCTCCACAAGAGACCTTAGAATCCTCAATTGAATTGGGTTGTTGAATCTTGTGAACAGATCAAGCTTAGTGACGTCTTCGTGTACCCGAAACTCGGGTGACGTGGAAGGCCACGGCAAAAACTCCTCGCCGGGAGGCTCTTCGAAGAACACATATCCTCTTGTCACATTTGCTTTCCACCATGATTCAATGTATGGCTTTTTCAGCTTCCATGTTTTTATGGAAGCAGCTACACAAAATCTAATGTCATCAAGGGTGGTTGGATGATAGGAATTTGTAGATGAACATTGCGAGGATTGTGGCTTTTTTGCTTGGAATCTTGCGAAGTAAGGGAATTGGTAATGATCATGATTGGAAGGATGGAACATGAGGGTGTAGATAATCAATAGAAAAAATAGGCCTAAAATCACAACATATTTGTACATTGTTTTGAGGGAAAACGAGCTAGGATTATGGTAACTTTCATGGTATAATTTTGGGTTGACGAGTTTGGAAGAAGCACTTGAGGGAGTCATTATTGTGAACAAGAAAGAATGAGAAAAAATGAAGATACAAGGAAGAATTAGAGAAGACGAAGAGGTTTGAATATCAAATTAATTTGTATGGCGTAGAAAAAATGTGTGAGAATATATAGAGAACAAGAAGAAAAACAAGGAACAATCACAAATTTTTGAGCTTGTTTTGACTTAAAGGCTCTATTCTATTTATACACAATGGGAGGATAAGAAATCATCATCCAACTAGCGAGAATTTTATGAACGAGAAATGCTCATTTTTCTAGCTAGCTATAATTCTTAAGGTGAATTGTTTTTTTCTCTCTTTTTGAAAAATATTATGCATATCTTAATTCCTTTTAATTGGAAAGATACATATGTAAGGCTCCACTAAGACGTAAAAATAGTTAAGAAATCTTGATCCTATAATTCTAATTTTCTGAGTATAGACTTCACTAGCATTTCTGTTAGCGTCAATTATAAAATTAAGGTGGAGGAGGTTAAGGGTGGTTATTGTAGGGCAAGTGAGAGTAATCCCCACGTAAAACTAACATAGCCATACATTTGTTACCGTCTAATAAATTATTGGAATTTAGAATAGTAAAATCCATTACTTCGGTTTACTAGGGTAACTTTTAACAAATATGACTAATACAAAAAAGATACTTGTTGAAGATAGAGTTTTCATTTTTAATGAAAATAATTATGCAATAGGATTAGCTCTCAGAGTAAAATGTAGGTTCAGAGTAAAAAAAATTGTATATAATTTATTTACTTGGACTTTAGCTCTCAGTTAAATTTATTCTATCCAATCGATTAATTACGTAATTAATCTCTTCATTTATTTGTAACTACTTTCTTTTTTGAGATTTTATGTAAACATAATGTAACTCTAACTATACTAATTACACCACATATTCCATGATTATTTATACAAATTAATTTTGTCAGTTATATTATTTATCAGTCTTTTGCGGTTTTGCCTCAATTTTGATTCTGTTCTGATTGATTAATTGCAATAGGATAAAGAAATGTTGATTGATTATCAGAATGATCAAATTAGTTATAAAGCTAATGTCAGTGGCCTTAGGGCACTTGAGTTTACATCACGGTCCAATAATTATGAAATAGGGATGAACTAATAAGTAATAACTAATAAGCTATTAACTGAAATAATTAGCCTATAAAAAGTAGCATGAAGGCCCATGTTTAACGCTTACAGTTAAGCTATTATCTGAGTCAATGCTTAGGCATCGGCTGATGTGGTCTTTGCCTGATTTGTACATATAAAAGAAGAAAAAGGCAAAATGGAATATCTTAACTAACAATTAATTGGAGTTGTTGTAAACGTGTAATCGGTAAATAATTATTTTTTTAAAATACTCACATGGACATGGGTGAGATCTAATAACACAAAATACTTTTCCAAGTAAAAATGTTGCCACCTTATGTAAACTATGTGGTAGAACACATGAAGATTATAGATATACAAAGATCATTCACTATCTGTAAAGAGTAAAATACAGTAACTATATCAGAAACTATTTCCAGAGTTTTCTGAAAAAGATAACAAGCCAAATTTCAACCGCAGTTGCTTTTGTAGCCTTCTATTCGTGAAATAAAGTCTAACTATAACTTTACTAATTTAACTTTTAAATGTACCCTGTAAGTTTGGGAAAGGCAAGAAACACCTACTCTCAATCTGTTTAAATGTTTTTCTTTCTAACGAACATGATGTGTTTGGTTGCACTCCATAGTTAATATGTTGAAGCTATGATCAAGCCTTATGATATGTTTGGAAATCAGGAAGATCCAAGGAGAAGCAAAAGGAAGAGAAGTTTACATATTTCCTCCTCCAAAATATGAAGTATCTTAAGTTTGTGAAGACTTTCTTTTATCTTCCCTCCCTTCTCCTTCTCCTTAATCCCAACATACATTTAGTACACTAGTGTAAAATGTATACTACTCCACAAGAAAAGAATGAGTAAATTATGTATCCCTAGGGCCATCAAAAGACTGAGTCTTTCTCAAATTCCAGTGAAGGCCCTCATGAATACTTCTTAAGAAGTCATTAGTAGAATCAACCAAACAAGCAGTAGGAACAGGCCAAGGTGCCATACTGCACACAAGTGCATCTCCCGGTTCAAGCTTCTTCCTGTCCTTGCCATCAAATGAGGCCCATGCAGGGCTTCTAGTATTGAAAGGTATTTGCACCCTCAGAGTCACATGCTCTGGTAATATCAATGGCCTAAAAGACAGGGAATGAGGGCAGATTGGGGTGAACAATATACCTGGAACCTGCAGGCAAATGAACTTCACAATGACCACTCATTTAATAACAACATGCACTGAAATTGACTGAATAAAGTCATGATATAGCTATTTGTGGCAACTTTTATTAACAAATCTAGAGGCTTTCAATAAAGGACAAAGGAAAAAGCAATAATACCTGAGGATGGACCATTGATCCTCCTGCTGCCAAAGAATATGCGGTACTGCCAGATGTTGTTGACAAGATCAATCCATCGCCTTGCACACATGTGACAAAGGAGTCGTCACAGTAACATTCCAAATTTGTAAGGAAAGATGATATTCCACGATCAATAGTAACCTCATTAAGAGCTAGTATTGGTTCTTCGGTTTCGTGATCATTTTTAGCTGCATCTCTTACCACATGACATATCAACCGGTGCCTCAATGTGATACTTATAGGGCCCTTCAAAACTGATTCAAGGCATTCTCTGTAATGCTCGCTATCTGTAGGATGTCAAGATCAGCTTTTAATCAGGCCAGGAAACAAATATATATATTAAAAAAATAATATAAATGTAGATGGAGATGGAGTATACAGAATGGTGTCATAAAGCCAAGAGACCCTAAAGAAAATGGGACAATGGGAGGAACTGGTCCTTTGAACATAGATGCTGCCTGCAAGTTTGACACATGATTAGGTACTAATGATGTACATAGCGAAATAAGTTTCAATGTACATAAGAGTAAGCAATGTGAAATAGGAGTTCCTTTTCAAAACTCATATAGTATTGAACATATAATATTACTGGCCATGTATTATAACATATTTAGGTACTAGCCACATGATTTAATTTTAAATTATTATTGAATTAAATTCTAAATTTCATGTGAGACTCACTCATTTGTCAAAATATCAATGGAATTAGTAATGAAGTTAATATTACTAAAGTACAGAAAGTATTTTTGAAGAATATTTGGTTTGCAAATGCAAAGTGCAGTATCAAAATATTTCTGTCCAACACTCATCATGTTCTTAGAATATCTGGTTTGCAAATGCAAAGTTCCAACAACCATAGCATGTGGATAGACCAAGATTGAGCACACTGAAATGCATGCAGTCTAGTCTAAGGTTCTTTTGAATATAATCTTTTGGGGTTTCTCCAGTTTGAATTAGTAGATTGAAGTAAAGGTATTATACTCATCATCTCTATAGCATGAGTTACTTTGATTAGATGCTATTGTATAGAATCCTTCACAAAGGACATAACATTGAGCAGATAATAATGTTAATAATAGAACAGATCAATAACTGAAAACATGTTCTTCAGGTGTAAACGTAAAAAAAAAAATAACAACAGGGAATCTGAAGGAGTGCCACGTGGTCTGTCAATTTCTCACTTTAGTTTATGTACTATTTACAAATTATAAGTATCGCATAGAAACAAGACGCTAGAAAATATTTGAATCAGAAGCCCACTAGGAACAAAACCAAGGGAAATTCCAGTATGGTTTTATACTAAACAATTCACATCAACTAACAACTAATTATCAATTAATTGCACATACCCATAGCACAGTGCCATCTCCACCAAGAGTTATCACAATGTCAACTTTTGTATGCAGCCGCGAAATCTCCTCATCTACAAACATTGAAAT
Source organism: Chamaecrista fasciculata (assembly GCA_003254925.1). Taxonomy (NCBI): domain Eukaryota; kingdom Viridiplantae; phylum Streptophyta; class Magnoliopsida; order Fabales; family Fabaceae; genus Chamaecrista; species Chamaecrista fasciculata. Next base: position 23,285 of record QANZ01050620.1, on the reverse strand, counting down.
TATGCTCATTACCAAATAATAGCATATAAGATAATAGAATTAAAAGACATCATCTAGTTCAGTGTCATCATTAACATTACGATAGAATGCTCAATAGTTTCCCTACTATTGAGTTCCTGAAGAAATGATAATTCTAAGAGCCATTAAAAAGTACAAAAACCTGGAAACAACAGAATGTTCAAGGAAGAGCCATTTGAATGTTAATCAGTATAAATGCTATTGACTAGAAGATGAAGTGATAAACTTCCAAAGATAATTATTTATATACAATAACTAAGACTCTTGAAGTATAATTGATAACTCTAGATAATGATAAATTCAGACTCTAGCTAAAGATAAATCCAAAATCCATTAGGAACCACTTGGATAGGTTTATCATCACTCAAGAAATCTTTTCTGTCATGCATGATTCTAAAGCCAGTCTTTTTCTGTTTAATTTCCCTCTAACCTTTTAGCTTAGCACTTCACAAAATTCATTAAGTAACATTTCCAGACAAGATGCAATGAATTCACAAATGATGCAGCAGCAAAGAGACTTGCCCGGCAATATGTCCAAAGAGAACATCAAAATAAAATGTGCGGAATTTTATGCCATCAGATATTTCATTGCTTACCATCTTTCCAACTTTCTACAAAGTTGTAATATGATGACTCTGTCAAAAGTTCCCCTCTGACACGTGGTTCGACATAGATGTCAAGTTTCTTTTGCTCCCTCAACCATCTGGGAACAAAAAATAATAATAAAATAAGGCAGGTAATACCATTAAAATATGTTTAAGCATACAAATTAAAGCTCAAATTAAAAAGAATTTGAAGTTTCATAACCTGATATAAATTATACTGCTAAGGGGCAGATGAAGTGGCATCATAAACACTATTAGTGTAGTAAAAATATAAATCGACAAATTTAGTATATGGAACCATTTTACTGAGAGGCTATAAAATATAAATGAATCAGGTCAAATGTCAGGTGGTGAAGGACCTACTTTGAGATCCTTGTGTTTTGTATAAAGTATAGATGGCATAGAAGTTGATTACAAATGCATCTATGCTTAGCAGACTATCATTAATTAATGCAGGCAACGTTCAATTTTCAATTAACAACCAATACTCCAGCTAGCTGAAATATTATAATTTACAAGAGTTTAAATTTAAAAATAACCAAAGAGCATAGTGCTCTCAATTTTCTTACTAAGCATGAAACTCCCAGCCTTCCTAATAGCAATTGTAAAGAAAGAAAGAGACCAGCAGCAATGGCTAAAACTTAGCCTTGAGCTCTCTATTACATATATATGCTATTTTATAACTATTTATTCCATAATGCTGTTGAGAGCTGCATAACTCACTCAGGATTCTATTGTAAGTAGGGAAATGTTGGCATTGAAACAGCTGAAACTACAAATACACACACACACACACATATATATAGGGATTCATACCTAACCATTTCTGCGCACAGAATTTGAACTGAAACTGAATTTGGTTTGGTCAATATAAGTACTGTCTTTGGGCATGATTCCCACTTCAAAGATATCTGAAATGAATATGACTTCTCAATTAGACAACATACAACTATGCAAACTTCATTCCTGATATGAGAAATAACTTTAGGTGATATATAGCAATTATAAATTTCTTGATTAAGTGGAGAAGCCAGATGCTCCACAACAGATGTAATACCTGCCTGCTGCTGCGCTCAGCAGTTGTTATATTTCCTCTTTCAAAAGAGACAACATCATGTTTATGTTGATCACTTTGCTCACCTTTGCAGCACCATGAAAGTTTGAATGAAGCCTGTCTCGGGAAAAAGAAAGTGTTAGCAACCATAACAGCAATATGCCAATCACAATAATCCTGTTTAACCAACCAGAGTTACCTTTCTAAACACTGGAGAATCAGGATCAGATCTACCATCCCTAAGTACTTCATGGGAGCATATCCCGTATCTTGCACAGCATCGTTCAGACTGCTCATCACATAATGCAGGTTGGCAGGCTGGGTTATCCATCCTCACATCATCAAGATCACTACGATTCTCCTGGTGTAACTGCTCTGTAATAAAAACATTAAGAAAGAAAAATAAAAAACAGCCAGAATTTGAGACATAAAGAAAATAAAAGTAGAAGTTGAGATGGAAAGCCTTCAAACAGATCAACAGAACAAGCCACATAGTAACAACCATGGAGGTAGTAGCAAACTAGAAACTATCAACAATCTCCTTGTGTACCCACAACCATGTCAATAAAAAAGTCTCAACAAAACCACCAGCCACTCCTGGATATTACAACAGCTATATTTGCAGGTAAACAATAGCACCGAAAAGAATTATTTGATTTAATTTCTCCTTAAGATTAATAGGCCATGCATTTGTCAGTATTCTAAATTCTATCAATTGAATGATTCTTCATTAAGTGCAAAACGTCAATATAGAACTGCATCTCAGAATATTTCATGAGACTATTCATCAGAAGGCACTGAAGAATCATATAATAAACAAACAATCAAAGCCTTTTCCCACTAGGAGAAGAATCATATAATAAATATGAAAAATGATAATCAAGAAATTCCAACTGATAAGTTCTGCACCATATTCACAAGGTATGGCGTCAAAGGCTATTTCAGTAACTAAGATAAAAGATCTGCTTCAATAATTAAAATAAAGTTGCTTCAGAAATCTATAATCAAAATTGTTGGCCAGACTGCCAGAAAAATTACTTCTGATGCAAGAGACAAGAAACTAGCATTCCAACTATTGAGTGACATCAAAACTGTTAAATATATATTCAGATGAAGACCAATCATACGCAAACATTAATTAAATATCCAAGAAAAATATAAAAGCTTCAATGAACATAAACAATCAAAAGAAATGATTATTTCACCAATATTTAAGGAAAAAGAAAAAAGAAAATTGCAGTTTAAGTCAAACTCGGAAACAACTGATTAAAAAAAGTTTGCTTTGTGGGAACAGTAATAAAACAGCACATAAGCACACAAACTGCATCTTGAAGTTCTATCTTATTCCAACCTTTGTGTTCCAATTGCAAATTCCGTGCCCTCTCCAACTCATATTTGCGTTTCCATTCAGCAGCCTCAGCTTGAGCAGAAGCTTTTCCTTCTGCAGCTTGCCTGAGGGCCTTTGCAACAGCTAGAAGGAAGAAAGATAAATATATCAAGATCATGTCATGTTGCAGTCGATATTAATAATTTCAACAAAATATGAGCATACTTCTCAAAGCTTCGGAGAACTCTATGAGATGATCATCTGATCCCTGAATCGGAGATTGAAGTAGTTCATGCACTGCCTTATCAGAAACGAGAGGAACAGAACCAACGACACCATTCTCAGACTGTGAACATGGCATACTTGCATTTCCCTGTTACATGTAGGAATTCTGATAGTTACAAGAGAAATACACTGGAAAGTAACTAGGTTGCTAAAACAAGTTATATATTTTATAGATCCTCACTTAAGCAGAGAAATATCATACTACAAGAAGTGATGATCAGTTCTAAGATTGATCAATATAAAATGATAAACCAATTTTTGAATGTCCTAAATTATAGAAGATAAACTCATCATGCATGAAAAAGGGGTACTATTATTTAGGTGACATATAGAATAATCATATCATCGGCACAAACTCCCTAAAAGGAAGCATTCAATGTCCTTATTTCAATGCTAGGACTAATCCAAATTATGGGACATAAAACGTCCAAATTTGACCATTGAAAATCGCGGCACACAATTGCAACAATTTCACTCATCCCTGCATCATGAACACTACGCGACGAAAAAGCAACAAAAATCTCTCACCGGTAATTGAAATTCCAGCACAATAAAACAGGAAGATAGCAAAACATGTAAACTAAACCCCAAATTCACAAAGAGGCGTCAATCAAGTAACCCAATTAACGATTACCGGGAATTACTAGAAGCCCTCGCTGAAAATTAGATATCTATCTCCCATAATTAAGCCAAAAAATAAAAAGTATAATCTTGCAAGCCATAATTACTAAGAAGATAGAAATGGAATTACCGATGAATTGAGCTTGCTTGGGGCCATAGCTGAGGCTCGATATGAAAAAGAAGAAGAGAGAGAAAGATGGATGGTTGAGATTGATCGATTCCGCTTCACTGGTCATACACACAAACTGAACGTGGAATCTGAGAAGCTTATCAATAAAATATAATTACAGATTTAAGTCAAAAAATTCATTTCGTCGTTCTCAGTTCATTGATTCAAAGAGAGAGAGACTTTGGGCAATATTTCATTTCATTATTTTGTTGGGTGGGACGTGGTTACGCGTAACAAATTTCGTTGACCTAAATTTGTTTTTATTCTTTTACTGTTTTACAACATAGTTGTTGAGACGAAGCGCGCCAGTGAAACTGAAAAATCAGAGTTGAGACCAGATTGGTTATACTTATAGCTAAATTTAAATTAATTAATTATGAAATGGATAATAAACTCTTGATATTATTATAGTTACTAAAGATATTTAAATAAATAATGAAGTTAATTAATTTATCAAAGGAGTGGCCAGATTATCTGAAGATGAAAACTTTAAGATTAATTTAACCAATTAACTCTGAATGTAAACAAGTGTACAACAACAACAACCAAAACTTTTGGCGGGATTGGCTATATGAATCAATTGACACAACGTGTTCTATCCATACATATGTCAACCGTAAGATTATTGATAGTTAGATCTTTTCGAATATTTTCTTGGATAGTTTTCTTTAGTCTTCCCATTTCTCGGATTTTAAGATTTTCTTCTATTTGATCAACTATGTGTACTGGGGCCTCTAAAGGTATTCTTTGCACATATTCGAACCACCTAAGGCGTGTTTCGACCAATTTCTTAACCTTCTCATTCCTGATCTTATTCTTAATAGTATGACCACACATTCAACGAAGCATTCTCATCTCAGTCACGTTGAATTTCTGTTCATGATGTCCTTTTATCGCCCAACATTCAGTACCATACAATAGATCAGGTCTTATTGTCATGCAGTAAAATTTTACTTTTAGTTTAAGCGGCACTTTTTTATAGCGGATAACCTCTGAGGCTTTTCTCCATTTCATTTACCCTGCCTGAATCATGTGATTAACATTCATTCTTTTCAATATCGTTTCCAAATACTTAAAGCTTGTATCTATAGGATCCCATTCTCAACCTCTGAACTTACACGCCAAGAGTATTTAAAATAAAGTATCGTTTATTAATTAAGGCCACTAAGAATTCTAGTGTTTTGGCTTTCATTTTTGTCGAGGGATATCCTACCACAGAAACTTACATTTCAGAAAATGTCAACACGCTAGCATATGTATAAATATGATATGCATACGAAAATATAATGTCATTTTAACTAGCATACAGTACATATATACTTTCTCTATCCTTCAACTACCCTTTGATTTCCCTGATGTCAAACAGTGGGTCCGGTTGGGGTATGTAGTGTACTATACATCCACGTGGATTTGAATTCTTCCAAATAATATGTGTGAATCTACTACATACATAAATTTCAGAAAGAGATTGAGACAGAGGATAATATAATATCCATTGGAATAATTCTAATTCTAGTAATGAATTGGAGAGTTGAGACCCTCTTGAAAAGACAATGGATGGTGGTGCCTCATTGAAGGGAAGGATTTTCTGAAGGAAGGACGCTTCTTGATGCGTTGGAGAGTTTGCTTGCTGTAGATTTTATAAAGGAAAGGTGAAGCTTTTTCCTTGAGCTTGAGAATGAAGAACAGAAGAAGTCTAAGCACTATGAGAATGAGTGCCACTGCAGCTAAGTCCCACCATTTTGAGTGATCAACTTGCATTCCAAGCATGTTCTTGAGGATATCTTCTCCTTTCAGTTTTGGGTCACCAGGAATCAAAGGATCAAACTCCATCCCAATCATGTCATTCTTATAAGCTCCCTACATAAATATATATACCATAAAATATATATCATGTTGAATAGTTTGTAATAGAGAATAGAAAAGAAGTTTCACATTGGACAATTCAAGAGATGCTGCATATTTTATTGTAAAAAATGAAGCATCTGTTAACAGACGATTAAAAACATCTTTTCATATAAACAAACATATCCTTAAAGAGATATACTTTGGATCCTCTATAGGATAGTCATAATCTCTTAAAAAGAAAGTGCTCTTCTCACACCTCAAAAACCATATATTCTTCATCTTCGCACTCTATTTTTCTAACATATCAAACTTTCAAAATTTCCATTTTTCTCAATATATATCCAATCCAAACATAAACATATATACATACATAGATATATATACTCCTAAAGTTTATATATACCTGCAATCCCCATGCTCCAAAGTTCATGTATGAAATTGGATAACGCCAGAAGATTTTGGGAAGATCTGGACGCTGACGGAAGTAGCCAGAAGTCATCATAACAACACCCTGCACACATATACGTACATAACTTGATTATTAGCCAGAATAAATTGTTAAAAGTCAAAACCTCATTTTGGTCCCTGCATTATAGGGTGAATTCTATTTTGGCCCATAAACTACTTTTCATTTCCTCTTGATCTCCAAACTTTTTCACTTGTTTCACCATTAGTGTCAATTCACTCAACTGTGATTCCGTATAGTTTCTGAAATTTTTCTTCCTCTCTCTGTTAACTGATATATTAATACAAATATATAAGAGCTTAATTTAGAAGGAATCACACTAGGGACTAATGGTAAAACAAGTAATCACACTTGGGACTACTGGTAAAACAAGTGGGAAAGTTTAAGGATCAAAACAAAACAAAAAATTAGGGAATAGGACAAAATTTATCCTACAGTTTAGAGATCAAAATGAGATTTTGACCTAAATAAATAACACCACTTGTTGAAAACTTAAGCTTTATACTTAATTCTTACCATATATCCTGCTCCAAGAATCACTCCCATTAAGAAATTAGGGACTAGTGAAGCTATAATCATCATTGAGCTCTCCACAACAGCAATGGAACCAAAAAGATCAAGGATTGCATACGAAAGACGAGGAAGCCCATGTCCAAACTTAACCATATAACAGGTTATAACTCCAGTAGCAATGGACATCACTGTCACAAATGGCAACGAAGACAGAAAATTTGATATAACATACACTGCAACTCCATAGTACCCATTCAGCCTTTCTTTCTTAAACACCTATTCATTTCATGCAAACAAAACTCATGAATAAACAAACTTAATAATTAACTTCTCAAATTGTAGATTTGTAGTAATATTTCACACCTTCATCTCTTCTATGAAAGATGGGAATCCCCCAATGGACATGAATGTCATGAAACCTGATATAAATGCACCACATGATCCTCTTGCAAAAATGGCTCTGAAACTTGTTCCAACATCGAAGAAGATAGTTCCAACACAGAAAGATAAGGCAATATAAATTGTTATCCTTATCCAGTAATATCCAACATCTCTTAACATGTTCACCAAAGATCTATGAGTCAATGTTGATAGCTGCTTCCACCATTTGGCTTGTTCTCTGCTTTCACTTTCAATCTCATGTAGTCCCTGTAACACAATCCTTTCAGAATACTACAAATATGATTCTATTAATCTATTCATTGAAGCCCATCAGTAAACTCACAAGATTTGAGATTTCTTTGATTCTTGTTCTTGCTATGCTAGCATCCTCTGATCCTCGGTATTTCTCAATAAGTATTGCTTTGATTTCAGCAGTCGATAAGTTTGTTAACGAGTGTGCTGATGATTCTTGTTCCTGTATCCACAGAAATGGCAATGTTGTAATAGTAAAACAAATTGCCAAGGAAGTGATTTTAAGGAAAAGTGGATAGTAACATTAAGCCAATAAAAATAAATAAACAAGAATAATAATATCTTTATTAAAAACGTGTAACTAGAAAAATTGATAGGACATACATACAGGTATTTTCTGAAACGCCATCATAGTTGTTGTGACAGTGTCGAAGTCTGAATTAATGCAACGTAGGAAGTGATCAGAAGGATTTCTTCTGCTTGGACATGGAAATCCAGCTCTAGCAAAGAACTGCAGACTCAGGTTGATTAAAAATAAAATGTCAGTTTCTCTTACAAGATTAATAACTCATCACAGGAGAGTGTTATAATGTAATTTTGAAAGTTTATAGAGTCAATCATCTGCAAATCTGTATATCAGTTATATTACAAATACTCCCAAGAGTCATTGGTATACTATATTATTATCTCACAATTGTTGATATTATAAATATTATAATCTAGGATAGATACTAAAATACGAAGATATTATGGGGTATCATAAATGTACCTCAACTGCTTTTTTGGCTGCTCCAAAGTACACAGTTTGACCCCCAGAAAGCAAGAAAAGATCATCAAAGAGTGCAAAAACCTCACTGCTTGGTTGATGTATGGAAGAAATAACAGTTCTTCCATCATGAGCTATATTTCTTAGAGTCTGAACAACAAAGAATGCAGAGGCACTATCCAACCCACTGGTGGGTTCATCAAGAAACAAGAGGGAAGGCCTTGTGAGGATCTCTAGTGCTATACTTAGTCTTTTTTTCTCCCCACCACTTATTCCTCTAGAGTGCCAATTCCCAATTAGCCTGTCAGCACAATCTTGAAGACCCATTTCCATAATTGTTCCCTCCACAATGCCATTTATCTCTTCTTTTGTCATGCTGCTTGGAAGCCTTAGATTTGCGGAGTATGATATTGTTTCTCTCACTGTCAGTGTTCCCAACAGTGTGTCTTCTTGGGTCACATAAGCCTGGAAGTAGTAAGTAAATTAGTGGGCATTAATTCAGTTGTTTAGGACACAACCCAAAAGAGAAAAATGAATTGTTAGCCAGAAGCACCTTTTTGGGCTTCAAACTTTATATCAGGATTCATTTTTTTTTAGTAAATTTATATTACATGTCGTAAGTTATGTAGAGTTTGTCATTAATTCATTGGATAAAGTTAGTATAAAAGAATAAAATCAACTGAAATATAAAATTTTAAGGATGAAATTGACAATAAATAAACTTTGAAAATAAAATTGAAAATTAATGTCAAGTTTAGAGACAAAAAATGTGCTTTTGCAAGAATTAGGTAGATACATGTAGTTACTTACTACAACTCCATAGTCTAGTCTTTTCTTCTTCCCATTTAAAAGCACGTTTCCTGTCATGACAACATTTCCAGGAAGCCTACCTGCAACATGACCCAATTGATTTACATTCATAGGCAAAGGAACTGAATAATAAGTTGTGAAGAAGATAAGTAACAAAAGGTCGTAAGTTCAAATTCCAACTCTTTCACATACAAAGCTAGCTCTTAACCTTTATCTCAACTTTTGTTTGAAACCAATCCACCTTTATCTCAGTTTGGACATTTATTTTCTGTTTTCAGCACAACATATAGTCAGATTCTTTTTACATTATTCTCTAAATTATACCAAATGCATCAACAATCTACTTTGTTTTCAACTAGGAAGCATTTGAAGTTGAAAGTTGAAACCGACACAAGGCCGACACTAGACAAAAGGACAAAAATCTCGAATGCCAAAGTGTAAATTAAAATATCATAATGTGGTTAAAGCAAGGTGTCCGAATTTTGATTAGGTGTCACAGCTTCATTAATCAGAAAACATAGGTGGGTATATGTCAGATAGGAACAATATGAGAGGGTGTGCTCTCTATGGGTCTACTAATAATAAATGGGGACAGTGTGTGGGTAGATTAATTATTCTCCACTTTAATGCCTTCCAATTTCTCATTTCTACCTTCATTATTGGTTACTATTCAATTTCAATCCTGAACTCAAAGATATTTTTTTGACTGAAAATATGCTAAATACTATTTTGGCGTCATAATTTTACTTAATGTTTCAGCCAAAACCTCATATTGATCCCTTAAATATAAGATGAATTCTGTTTTAATCCTTAAAATTTTCAATTTCTTCTATTGTTAGTTTCTCTATCATGGTTTTGTCTAATTTTTATTATTATCTTTGAGTAGGACATCTAGGACCTGAATGATTTCTCTCATAGGTGTTTTAGTAAGTGAATTGATCTTGAGAAATAAATGTTGTCATTCTTTGCTCCAATGAGAAAAGGGATATTTATTTTTCTCTATGGCAAAAACAAATAGATAATGGCAAAAATCAAACATAAGCATGATAGAGACTAATAATGGAACAAATTAAAAAAAAATTAAAGATCAAAACAAAATTTATCCTACACTTCATGGACCAATATAAGATTTTGACATATCTATATGTTTTAAACTTAAGTGGCCAAGTTAAAATTTTGAATTATAAGTTCATAATACTAATTTCAAACTAAAATGACAAGAAATATGCATTAATGGGGGATATGTCCCATTTCTAGGGAGATAAGCCTTGTCCCTTGGCCTTGGCCATGATGGCCCATGGGTACATTGGGACAATTATAGTATATCATGTGAAGGAAAAATACCGCAGACCAACTGACCAAAGAAAATCTTGTATCTTGTGTACTATGGTCTATGTAGCAACTATTCAAACCAGCTACAGTGACTTCAAACACTGATTCTGACACACAACTATCAACGTTTTACAACACTAATAACACTACCTGTTTTCTTTCAAATGAAACACTCACTCCCGACACAGATCAAAGAAAATATCTGAATCGAGAGCATATAAAGAAATTAGAAAAGGGATGAAGCATTGTTATTTCTAGTTTTAAAAATTTCTTATTAATTCTCTTCAATCCAAAGATATTTTTTAGAGAACATTTTAGGTTTAAATCAAATTTTCACTTCTTTTATCTCTGCATTCTCCTTAATCTAAACCAACTGTGGAACAGGGTGATTTGAGGTCCACAGCCAGCTGAGCTACAAGGAATCAAATCAATGAAACATCCCCATATACAAGGAGGAGAACTAGAAGGAAAATGTTATTTTTCTTAGTAATTTCTTTCATATGAAAATCATGCCATTGATGATAATAATCATTGTCGGCATATATGAAGTTATGTAAGCATATAAAGGCACTTTGTTTTCATATAAAAGAGTAAATCAACAAGAAAGAATGTATCTCCATTAGTCCTAAAAGTGTTTAAATTCTGTTGTTAGTTTACTCTTATACAAAACCAGCTCAAAAAGCCTTTGTTTTTCTGACATGAACAAGAACAACAGATCAAACACCCAAAATCAAAATGTATCTTGTGAACAAAAGCTGTATATATATATATATAGTCACACACACACAGACACACAGAGAGACATACCTGCCAAGGCATCAAGAAGAGTAGATTTGCCAGAACCAGAAGGACCCATGATGGCCATGATTCTGTTGGGCTCAGCAAATCCAGTCAACCTATCAAGCAATCTTCGAGTGTGTCCATTCCCAAAATTTGGAATCACAACACTCAAATCCTCCCACATCAGATACATCATATTCATAATCATACCCCTATCTTCTTTCCCTCCATTACCATACACGCTTCTATCTCCATGATCATCATCTATTATCTCCATTAATATTTCTCCACCAAATGTCTAATCACAATGCAGAGGGAGAAGAAGAGAAGTAGTGGCCGGAATTATATATATATATATATAT
>QANZ01050620.1:0-10704 GCA_003254925.1 Chamaecrista fasciculata | reverse complement strand
TTTTTTTTTTTTAAATATAATTCATTCAAAAGTAACACAAAGTCAAGCATAATACAAACAAAAATAAAGTAAAAATAATTGATCTCTCCCTAGTAATACTAAACAAGATATCAACTGACAAAGGTGGGGGGTCTACAACCCATTCAAGAGGACTCATCCTCGTTTTAAATAAATTGACAAGATAATCAACTGTCAAGTTAGCGGATCTAGGGATCCAACTAAAACTACAACCATCTAAAAAACAAGAAACATAAATAAAATCATCTAAAAGAGACAAACTCTTCCAAACAGGACAATAGACAACCCCAATAGTTGTTGTAAAAAAAAACAATCAAGACCAAACTAGGAAGCCGCTGTGGAAGCCAGAAGCCGTCATGGAATACCTAGTCCAGATTCGTCGCCACATAACGCCGCCATGAGAGTCCTGATCTAGAATGTTGTCGCCACAAAACTCTAACTCTATAACCAAAGAGAGGGTCACCGCCGTAGCGGCCCAAAGTTTCACTCAGAAAAACTCTCACGGCGGAGAGAATTTTATATGTATACCACCTAATTAAATATATACATACCCATACATTTATTCTGCCTTTTTAACAAAAGAGTAAGGAATTTTTTATGCCTAGATTTTTTTTCTTTTTTAATATGCAAAGATTGTTAGTTGTTATTACATATCAATTAGCTAGTTTGGAGGTTGATTTTTTTTCATATTATGTAGACTGTTTTGCTATAAAGATATTAGTTATTAAAAGCGTGGTACATTAATAGTTGAGCTGAGAAAAAATGCACATTAGTTAATGTTATTAATGAAGATGCATAAGATCAAACAGCAAATCAACAGAAAAAAGTTAATGTCCTGTCACACATGAGTGATGACTCGACCCCCATAAAGAAATTTAAGTCAAAGAACAATAACACATACTACACAGTGTACAGACTACACAGGAGTTACTAGCCGTATAGATCGAGAATATCAATATAGTAAAGAGGAAAAAGCAAGAGATGCAGGGTGCTATATATATATATGTTTGTTGAAGCATGTGAAAGGGAAGCACAAGCTATATAATATATATAGTGAGAGTAGAGTAAGGAAAGTGCAGTAATTACTTTTGTAACCAAAACCTGCCTTAATAATAAATTCCATAATGAAGCTTCACCTGTAGGGAGATGCATAATCTGCAATATGTGGACCTGTGTTCCATCTTTTTCCTTTTTAACCAGAGTGATCTGTCTTCCAAGCTCGAGGCTTCATTTTCAGGCATTCGAAATTTATTACTATTACTCTATTAGGCTTGTTCCTCCTCTTCCCACTGATTTCGCCGTTTGATCTTTTCCATCTTTAGCTGACCTGACACCTCTATATCACACAAACTTGCACATATTACTTTATTACAATGTAGTCCAGAACCCAAACAGATAGAGACTCGGACAAGCATTCGATTCACGGTCTGATTGGTTCAATCGGTTGAACCATTGGTCGGACCGGATGACCCAATAAATAATTATTTTTAATATATTAAATATAAATACTATATATTTTTTGTTTGTGGTTTAAGAGATGCATTTAATTTATTACTAAATACATTTTTTCATCTAAATAATATAATTTTTCTCTCCACTACTAAAGATTATAGATTAAATGCATTTTTTCAGGCAAGTGAATGGACTTAATGTATCTTAAACAAAATATAATAAGTCATAAATTTATAATAGTTAATTAAATTCAACATTTCGACCCTCAAATTTCAAGTTCAACACAAAATGGAGGAAGATGACCAAATAAAAAAATGAATAGAGAGCATAAGAAAAAAAAAATTGAGATTTTTTTAAAAAAAAATTCAAAAAAAATAAATAGTTGGACCACCGGTTCGACCTCGGTTCACCGATTTTGTCCGGTTAAAACCGGTTCAACTGACAGTTTAATTTTTTTTGTCGAACCTACTCGCTTTTACATTTGGTTGGCGGTCAGACAGATTGGACCGTTCGGTCCGCTCCAGTTCTGACAACACTGTGTGGAAGTTTTGAAAATACAATTAGCTTAAATATTTGGTAAGAGAACCTAATCCCCTTTATGATCTTATCCAACTTGAATGTATTAGATTATTTCTCTTCATATAAACTAATTAAAAAGAAAAAAGAACAAAAACCCGTGTTTGAGATCAAGAAAGAAATTTTTTTTTTTTTTGACAAATAACATTGTAACTGGTATTTTCTCAAATAATGAATAAAGGAGAAGACATGAATGCCCCCGTCTTATTCAAAATATTATCCATTTAATTGATAAATACCTATGATTATAAAAATACAATAACTATGGGCAAAACTTAAAATTAAATATTTTTTCCTCTTTTTTCTGGAACATCCAACGGTTTTTCTTTTCTTCTTCTAACCGCCTTTGACTTTTTACCCCCCTCAAAGTAGTCTATTTACATCTCTATCCCAACTAAAAAACCATTACTTCAATTTTGTCACCACCTCAATAGTCAATTCCCTTCTGCTGCTACCACTCTTACACTCGCCGGCAGCCTATGTTCTGAGATGCTCCGGCCATCGGAATCTCCATCGTCTTCGAGCCGAACAACCAAAGATTCCTCGCCGTTCGTGCCGGGATTGAAGCTCAATTTCAGCTGATGAAAGCTAGGCACCAAAACGTTTTCAATCCATTCTTCTATGCTGGTTTGGCCTAACCATACACCACTAGTGATCTTTCCTAGAGCTTCCTCTTGTACTTCAATTGAGATCCCACTTCCCATGACTGTGCAAAATCTCTTGGCAATGGTGGCCGAGAAACTCCGGCGAAGCACGCCAAAATCCACCGGCTTGAACACAATGGCATCGTCCACAACATCCAGAAGGTCATGTGTTATTGTGGGTGACCTTAGATTATGATGAAGGACTTGATTGTCTTCATGGTCCACTGTGAGGTCACTTGAATTCAAAGATCCATCTGCTCTGTCTTCCTCTGCATCTGCAGCTTCATTTAAATCAAAAGATAAACCAGAACTCGTCTCCTTCCGGGGTTTTGTCGATGATCTGTCTTCGTCGGAAAACCAACTGGGTCGGCGTTTTGGGGATCTTTTAGAGACTGAGAGCCGTAATTGCCAATTCCCTTTGGCTAAATTTGCGAGCTTTTCTTCATCAAGTGAAGTGCCATTGGACAGATACTTGAGGTTATCAGGCAACCAATTTGCAGTGAGGATGAACAAGACATTGCCGAGACTGATTTCCCGGCCATAAGAATCGGAGAACCGGCCTCGTTCCATGGATCGTTTGATGCTCCCTCGAAGGAGTATATCTGCTTCATCAATGTCCTCAAGCATGATGACAGAAAATGGGTTCCTTCGAATGGCCTCTGCGATTCGATCAAGTGCAGTTTTACCACGGACGTGTACATCTGATAATTCTCCATCATCCGCTAAGCGCGATTTAAGCGAGAAAATTATTGGGTTGCACCCAGAAACCAGCTCAGAAAGAGCTCCTGCCATCTTCTTCTTCCCTACTCTGTCTGGACCGAGGAACAGAAGCCACGTATCGCCCTTGACGGCGCCACCACGCCTTTTCCCGTTGCCCGTCTTGCATTGGGTCACAGTTGTAGCCACTGCAGATGCTGCATCATGCTGCCAACAAACCTTCTCTGTGAGACCTTTGAGCAGCTTCTTGAAAGAATCAGCATCAAGTAGTTTCTTGCTCTGTAATTCATTAAACTTGTCTTTTGACTCAGAAGACATGCATCCTAAGAAGTCCTTAATGTGCTCTTTGGGATTTTGTTCTGGATTGTCATCAGTTGTCTTTGTTTGCCCGAGGGCCAAATCGGTTGTTACCGGACTTTTCAGGGGGCTGGCTACCACCCGATCCGAGGGCTGGATCGGCGTCAAGTTTGAGCTAAGCTGCAGAGAGCTTCCAAGATTTTTGTTGAGAGGTATTTTGGGTTGAAATTGGCGTCCCAACAAATTGGGGTTGTTGTACAGACTCGTCATTGAGAAAGGAGTTGGAACAATTCTCTCTGAACTAAGGCTTTGTTGCTGATGAAATTTAGGATGCAAATGCAAGCAAGCTTCATGCCATTTCTTCTGCACTTCTTGAGTCTTCTTCTTCACCACCACCTCTTGGCTATTATTACTCTATTCAAACAGAAACAAACAAACAAAGAAAAAAAACAGTTAATAATGAGCTAAAATCATCAATCTTGCTATCAGAATTCAGAACAACAATTAGTTCATCATGTCAAGAAATTTTACCGGACTCTGATCATTGGTGGTTTTAGCATTCTGCAACCACTGTGGAAGTGGCGGGCGAGCGGGCTCGGATTTAACCTCGGAATCAGATTTCTCAATCTCTTTGAGCATATCTGCCACTTCTTTCTCGCAGTTCTGTGTACATTGTGGACAGCAAGCAGTTCTTCTTGCAGGATCCACATTTTCAGAGAGACGCCTAGGCTGAGTAATTGTAGGTGATGATGGAAAACCCTTTAAAGGGGACAAAGACTCAAGTGAGCTACCAAGAATGCCGTTGGTCCCAAGCCTAAGGTAGATAGAGAATGATCAGAAAAATCAAAATGATTCCACAGAAATAGCATGTATATATCACAGCATAATTAACTATCTATCCTCATGTCCTCAGCATTATCAATCAAAACAGAATAGAACTAACAATTCATACAGGATGAGAAACTCCTAAATTGACCAAGTTTCATATAAATACCTTGGAAATATTCCAGGAAGAGGGGCTCTGGTGGTAATAGGCACAGCCTGCAAATCCCAATCAGTTTCCATGGTAGGATGATAGACTTGACATCTCAAGTAAGTCTCACAAGTCGCAGTTCCTAATAACCAAAGTCGACCACAAGAAGAAGAAGAAGAAGAAGAAGAAGAAGAAGCTTCTCCGAACTTAGACACCAATCTCGCCATCTCTGAAACAGAAGCACGACCAGCCTCTGTAAGCGCTTGTTGTTGCATGTTGTTACTCAAACCAGAAGCTCCAAAATCCACAGATTGCTCCACCAGCCACTTCAAGTTACCCAGATTAACAAAAACGCCCGAATTCCCCAATTGGGTCTCGATCAAATTCCCCAATTCCTTAATCCTCGCAGGGATTTGAGCCCTATCGGAAGGAATCTCTTTCTCTAAATAAATCACATGAGCATTGTAAAAAGGGGCTTCTGTTAATTCTTTACCTTCGATTCTCCTTAATAATTCTCTTATCACAGCTTCTGGCTCTGAATCACCCACCAGCACCGGATTCTTCTTCTTCGTTCTCAACAAAATATCGATGATTCGTTTCACTTCTTCCCCTCTCTGGTTTCCCAATTGGACGGAAGTCCCCTGTTGAAGCCGCGGATTTAAATACAAATTCCTCGAAACCGACCCGTTTGCGGCGGCCGGCGATGACAACGCCGTCGTAGGGCGGAATCCCAATCCGATCGGAGTTGAATTGACTGCCGGAGAAGACGAATTGAGAGACTGTTCGATGGTGGATTTCACGGCGGGGCTAGAAAAACTGGCTTCTCTCATCACTCTGCTAACGCTAGGGTCGTCGAGAATCGATATGATAAGTTGTTCGAGTTCGACTTTGACGGCGAGGAGAGGTTGTTGTTGTTGCTCCGGGCAGCCTCGTCGTTGATGAGCCTGAGCGCGTTTCAGCGCCGCCATTAGAGCATTGGAAATCGGAGGCTCCATGGCGCCGCCGCCGCCGCCGGCGGGGCTCATGTTTTGGGCGGTGGGTAATCGTTCTAAGGCGACGGAGAAGCAAAGCTCGAGAGCTCTACACTGAAGAGGATGAGAGGAATTGGGATGCGATTTTATACAGGCTTGGCGGAGAAAACCAGACGGCGAGGCGAGAAGCGTCGCCGCCACGTGAAGCGGCGTTGTCTGGCCGTGGTTGCGACGGCCGGCCTCGGCAATCGAATGGTTGAGAACACTCGCCGCCTCCGGCGTTAGGGTTTGCTGGATCGTGCTTAGCCCGGCTCTCATTTCTCGAAGAAGAATCTGAACTCAAAATTGAAATAAATCACAAAGAGAGAAGGTGAGAAGAATGAAAAATTGAATTAATCTTATCTATGTATGCCTTTTTCTTTCGGCTGGTACTTGACTTTATGGGAAAAAGCTACGAATGTGTGAAATTCACACTTGTTTTTCTTTTTCTTTGCTTTGCTTGTTGTTGCTTAGTTTGTTTGGCTCATCTAAAAGCCAACCAGCCAGAAAACGAGATTAGAATAGAAGGAGGAGACTCACTAGAGGGATAAGCATAACAACATTTCGAAAATGGACAAAATAGCATTTTCATGAGTGGCAAAACAAATCAGACACAAGCTTTTTACAGGCACAAACAAAATCAACACACTAGTGTGTATGTGTATGTATATGTATATGTATGTAGCTTATCTATCTATCTTTTTAACTTTCCTTACGGGATCTCTCTCTTTCTCTCTCTCTCTCTTCAAGCCGCGTCACTCAATTTTAGACTCTCTCCCTTCACAATTCAACGCGAAAACGAAACATCATTCATCAGATCCCCTTCTTCTTTCCTTTCCTTTCCTTCTTCGCATTTCGCAACATCATTGATCCCCACTTTGTTTCTCTCTCTCTCCGTCCATCAGAAATTCAGAATCAATGCACAATACTAATATCCTAACCCATTAACAGCTGGGTGGTGAAAAATGAAAAATGGAAAATACAAACTTGTGACCTTTTTCCTGACGTATTACAGAGGGCATGAACTAAAAAGCAGGGTAATTTAATTAAAACTCTATTTTTTAAAAAAGGGAGATAGCTTTTATTTGTTTATTTATTTTATTGAAGGAAGAAAGAAAGACAGAGAGGATGAGAGAATTTGTAGTGAACAGAGAATTGATTGAAAGTACTATCAGTTGCAAAGATTTCTGGAAAAAGCTCTCTGTACAGAGTAATCTGCTCTCCTTTTGTGTCTTTTTTCCCCCTTATTTTATAATACGTAAAAATAAAATCCCATATTTTTCTTTTTATTAAAAAAAAGATTAACCCTTCGTTATTAGAGATAATCCAACATTAGAGAGAGAAGTAAAAAGAGGATGATGATGATGAGAGAGAGAGAGAGATACTAAAAACTGTGTTTGTTTCTGTGTGTGGTGTGGTCTTTGGATTGACTAGCTTTTTGATCTCTCTCTTATTTTGTTTAGTTATTAGTATTTAGTTTCTTAAGAGTGTAATAAAAAGACGAGGAGAGAGAATGGTTCACGCGCTTAGAGGGAGGTGGAGAACACGTAAAGGAAGGGATTGGGGAGAAAGTGAAGGCGCGTGGAGGAAGTGAGAGATGGAGTGCGCGTGGGGGAGAAATGGGGTTTGAAACCAAATATTGTGCTTTTCACACGCAAGAGCTGCAAAAGGTATGGCACGACTTTCACCTTTTCATACTTAACTTACTTTCTGTGTGTTGTGTGTTGTGTGTGTGAGTGTTCTCTCTCTTACTTTATCTCTAATCTTTGGCTACGTGATCGTTTGGCAACTTACCATTGCCACTTGAAAACACCCACTTCCTTTTTAAAAAAAAGTAAAAAACAAAAGAATTATAAGTTTTTTTCCCTTATTCATATAATAATTTAAATAAAAATTAATTTTATTTAAACTAAAGAACAAACAATTTAAATTTTCTTAATAATATTGGAAAATTTGGCGTTACGTTTTCAAATTTGAATCGTTATCACCTCATATGTGAGATCATTTGTTAGTTCTCTGAATATCAAGATGACTCTATGTCTCACACGTTTCTCAATTGTAGTTTTGCTATAGCGATCTGGTTTGGGTTACCTATCTCCATTAGGTCGGTTTCAAGTTCGCAAATGTTTCAGAGGTGGCTCTATATTTGGATAAAGAGGTGGAAGAGAAATTTTTTTCGTTATTATGATGCTTAGTTAACCATTCTGGTGACACTAAATGTCATTTGGAAACTTCGTAATGAGAGGATTTGGAAGCATGACAGGGTGTCGCCGGCAGTAACTATCTATGAACTCTTCTGTCTCTTACTATTTTACTATGTTTAACTGTAATCTTTCTAATTCTGAATCTTTTATGATGAGGCTGGACGCTCAGGGACTAGTTGTTTCGTCAAATACGGACAGATACAAAGTTAATCGTTGGCCCATTACAATGGGTAGCTTGTATCAGGATCATTAACTCTTCTGTCTCTTACTATTTTATTATGTTTAATTGTAGTCTTTCTAATTCTGAATCTTTTATGATGAGGCTGGACGCTCATGGATTAGTTACTTCGTCAAATACAGACAGTTAATCGTGGGCCTACTACAGTGGGTAGCTCGTATCAGGATCATTAACTCTTCTGTCTCTTACTATTTTAATTACTATGTTTAGCTGTAATCTTTCTAATTTTGAATCTTTTATGATGAGGCTGTACACTCAGGGACTAGTTACTTTGTCAAATACGGACAGTTAATCGTGGGCTCACTACAGTGGGTAGCTCGTATCAGGATCATTAACTCTTATGTCTCTTACTATTTTAATTACTATGTTTAGTTGTAATCTTTCTAATTTTGAATCTTTTATGATGAGGCTGGACGCTCAAGGACTAGTTACTTCTTCAAATACGAACAGTTAATCGTGGGCTCACTACAGTGGATAGCTCGTATCAGGATCATTAATTATTCTGTCTCTTACTAT
This sequence comes from Chamaecrista fasciculata, assembly GCA_003254925.1. NCBI lineage: Eukaryota > Viridiplantae > Streptophyta > Magnoliopsida > Fabales > Fabaceae > Chamaecrista > Chamaecrista fasciculata. The sequence continues at coordinate 2,059 of QANZ01050620.1, read as the reverse complement.
TTTACTATGTTTAGCTGTAATCTTTCTAATTCTAAATCATTTATGATGAGGCTGGATGCTCAGAGACTAGTTGCTTCGTCAAATACGGATGAATACAAAGTTAATCGTAGGCTCACTACTATGGGTAACTCGTATAACTTGCCCTTGCTGCCACTAGTTTGCCATCTTTTTTAACTTTTTCTTATGACGTCATCGTTTTTATGTTATAAAAAATATATATACACCAATTTCGGTAATATGTAATAAAAGTATTTTAACATTAAGTATATTAACTATATATTCTTCCACTAAAATATATATATATATATAATTCAATGCATATCATTGTCAAATAATTTTAACAAATGCATTCTCATAATATTTCTGAGTTATTTTACTTATACTTATGAGTATATAAAATATTATTTTTAATTTCAAAATATAAAACTATATTTTGTGTAAATTTCATTAAATTAATTTCTCTATAAAGATAAGAAAAAATTGAGAGTGAAAGAGTAAATATTTAAAAAAAAATAAAATGAGTTATGTAGTAGTTATGAAAAAAATAAGAATGAGTAATATTACTGAAAAGTTACTTATATTTTAAAATATATTTGATAAATTTATTTATATTACTATTATTGCTATTGTTTTATATTACTATTTCTAAAGTTCAAAAACATGTCAAACAATACCTCAATGTAGATGCTTTATTTTCTTATAAATGGGGTCTCAAATTCAAATTTTGTCAAAGATATTTTTTTTGTTCAAAGAGTTTTCTTGAAAATGATGATCCTTACACGATCAACTACAACTCTATCACTAAAATACAAATTACAAATATGTTAAATGTTACATAACATTTTGGATGCTTCTGAAATTATGATGATAGTATGGTGTTTAATCAACATAATAAGAGATTAGCATAAGACTGTCTTAATCAGTTCATTTTCATTCAAAATTATCCTAATAATTAATTTTTTTTTTCTTCTAGGGGTTGGGTGGATGTCCTCTTAGTGGTNTTCAATTTATATAAAAATCATAGACCAAATGGTAGGTTTTTAAACATTTTCATGTTATTTACATTTTGGTCCTTTCTTTCATTACATAATACTACTCCAACCTTCATTACAAATATTCACATGTAGCACAAATTCCGAGACAATTTCATTACCATTTCATTTCATAACCACCACAACCAAAAAGTCAAAATATGATTTTTTTTTTATTTCTATCTATTTCCATTATCAATTATCAATTTTACCCCTATACAATTTAAAAAAACTCATATATTTATTTCAACCAACCACAATCATTACATACCCTTTTTCATAATTTCACATCCTATTTTTTTCATTACATCTCAAACTAATCCAAACACCATTTTCATTACATTTTCATTACATAATTTTCTCATTACCATTTCATTACATAAAATCATCATTTCATTACCTACTTCTAATCCAAACACACCCTTATTTTCTTATAAATGGGGTCTCAAATTCAAATTTTGTCAAAGATATTTTTTTTGTTCAAAGAGTTTTCTTGAAAATGATGATCCTTACACGATCAACTACAACTCTATCACTAAAATACAAATTACAAATATGTTAAATGTTACATAACATTTTGGATGCTTCTGAAATTATGATGATAGTATGGTGTTTAATCAACATAATAAGAGATTAGCATAAGACTGTCTTAATCAGTTCATTTTCATTCAAAATTATCCTAATAATTAATTTTTTTTTCTTCTAGGGGTTGGGTGGATGTCCTCTTAGTGGTATTAATGAGACTTTGCCTCTTTTACCGAAAAGGTTATAATGTTAATCTACCTTATAAAACGGAATCACATTATAGTTTGACTTAATGTTGGCTAAAATGAAAACGATAGCCACATTAGCTACCATCCACAAGATACATTAAAATAAGGGTAAAATACAGGAAAAGTACCTGTGGTTTGGTCTTATCTCATTTTTATGACGTGTGGTTTCAAAAGTTGCACATAAGGTACCTGTGTGTTTTGCCGTTAAACAGAAGCAGTACTTGTGTAATTTTTCGTTAAAGAAAAGGTTGTTTT
>QANZ01050606.1:0-32786 GCA_003254925.1 Chamaecrista fasciculata | reverse complement strand
AGTGGATCCTGGAAGGAATCACAGAGTTAGCTTTTAGTTTTATCGAGTTTTAGTCCAAAAATTTTAATTTCTTCCGCTGCGCTCCCTCTGTGATTTCCCAACACTTGTTGTATACTAGAGGCATTAAGAGTCAGATTATACCCCCACATTTCTGCTATTAACGACGTTTTTGCGCGTTACAACGGCCATGCGCGTGCCTGTTTCATAATGAATGCTCTAGAGATTTTGCCAGAATCTCATAGGAGCGGCCCCACTCCACATTCATCGAGGTGATTTCAATAAAGTGTATCTGCACTTATACACGATCCCGTAGGAATATGAAATCATTAAGAACCTATGTACAACCTCACAAAAAATGCAGTATATCACTATCACACACCATAGGAAGGGATATTTTAATTTAGTGCTACCAGAATTAACAGACGACTTGTTCTTCCCATTGAACCTTATTCATGGGATCACCAATCACAAAGGTTGGGTTGCCATCGTGGTTAATTTCAAGTTGGCTTAAATCCCATTCCCCTCGATGTTTCAAAATTTGTTTTCTCCCAAGAGGCTTCGTTAACGGATCCGCAAGATTACACTTGATTTTACATAATTAATTGAGATTACACCATCCTTTAGCAGCTGCCTCACAATATTATGTCTCAATTGAATATGTCTGTTTTTGCCATAAAAGGCCTTATTTATAGCCGTAGCTATCGCTGATTGACTATCACAGTGTAATAGAATGGATGTAGTTGGTTTGTTACCTAATGGGATATTCGCTAAAAAGTTTTTTCCAACAATTCAGCCTCAGTTCTAGCCAACTCCAAAGCAACAAACTCAAAATCCCTTAAGGATTTAGTTATAATGCTTTCCTTGGCTGACGTCCATATTGACAACACCACCACCAAACATAAACACATAGCCACTAGTGGATTTTGTCTCATCTGAATTTGAAATCCAGTTATCATCACTGTATTCTTCTAATACAGCAGAAAATCCACTATACAATATACCATAGTTTATGGTACCTCTCAAATATCTTAATCTTACCAAGGCCTCCCAACATTCATTGTTTGGACAATGAGTATATCTACTCAATCTACACACAGCATAAGCTATGTCAGGCTTGGTATAATTCATTAAATACAACAGACTCTCAATAATCTGTGCATATTTAGATTGAGCCACAAGATCTCCTCTATTTTTCTTTAATTGCACACTAGAATCATAAGGAGTACTCACAGGAGATCTATCATATTGTTCAAACTTTATCAGAATCTTCTCGATATAAAGTTCTTGAGAAAGTAAGATACAATTTTCATTCCTTATAATTTTAACACCAAAAATCAGTTTTGCTTCACCCATATCTTTCATATTAAAATTAGAAGCAAAAAAAGATTTGTTTCAAGTATAATACACATACTTGTACCACAAATCAGCATGTCATCCATATACAAGCATAACACAATCATCATTTACATCTTTAGTGTAAACACATATTTCAACTTCAACAAAAGAGAAAAAACCACTTATCAAAACTTGATCAAGTTTCTCATGTCATTGTTTTGGTGCTTGTTTTAAACTATACAATGACTTCACTGATTTACATACTTTATTCTCTTGACCAGGAACACTAAACCCTTCAGGTTGTATCAAGTAAATTTCTCTTCATCTAAATCACCATTTAGATAAAACAGTTTTCACATCCATTTAATAAATAAAAAGATTGTGGATTGATGCTAAAGCAATCAAAATTCGCACAGAAAAAATTCTGGTCACAAGAGAAAAAGTATCAAAATAATCAATATTTTCTTTTGTATATAGCCTTTAGCTACCAACCTCGCTTTATATTTATTTATGAAACCATAGGAAAAAGTTTCCTTTCAAAAACTTATTTACAACTAATTGGTTTTGCTCATTGAGGCAAATCAACTAATACTCATGTTTTATTCTTATTTAAAGAACCAATCTCAACTTTAAAAGCTTCTTCCCATTTGTCAGCATCATGAGAAGAAAAAACTTCATAAAAATTTCTAGGCTCATCTTCAACTAGAAAAGTATGAAAGTCATCTCCAAAAGATTTTTCTTTTCTATCACTTTTTCTTCTTCTCAAATTTTCATTCAAATCATCATTTTCTAAAATGGAAGACGAAGCAAAAGAGGTCTCAAAATTTCTAGGAATATGCTCAACTATCAAAGGAAAAATATTTTCAAAAAATTTGCATCACTTGTCTCAATAATTGTGTTTTGATTCAAAACACCGCTTCTTAAAATTAAGAATCTATATGCACCACTATTTTAAGCATAACCAATAAAAACACAGTCAGCAGTTTTAGAACCCAATTTTCTCTTTTAAAAATAGGTAATAAAACTTTAATAAGACACCCCCACACTTTCAAATATTTCAAATTTGCTACAAAACTTTCCATACTCATAAGGTGTCTTATCAGTCTTCGTAGGAAGACTTCTATTTTGTAGAAAACAAACATATAACAAAGCTTCACCCCACAAATTATTATAAGCACCAAAACACTCATCAATTCTTTCAAAATAAATAATTTATAGGAAGCAATTTTTCCACATTAAAAATGAACTTGCCAAAAATCATAAATGACAGATACGAACTCATCTATAATGTTAATCCATTCTATGATAAAAATAAAATAACATAACAACAGATAACCAAATTTTTGAGTTAATTGATATTTTATCAATACTCAAAATATACAGATCTTGATTACAATAGCCCATCCCCACAAAAATATTATTGTCATTATAATCTTGTCAGATTTAAATGACACTTTAATCCCAGTTTTCAATAACAGAGCAACAGAAAATAAATTTGCTCACACAATAGATATATACAGAACATCATTTAGTTGCAAACTCTTTCCCGTTGTGAGCTTAATCACAACTTTTCCTAGAACCTTTGTAGTTCCGGAATCAACAAGATAGATTTTATCATCCCTTTTTTCAAAGGAGGAATGCAGTTCTTTATTAGAACAAATGTGCCTTGTAGCACCACAATCTATCACCCATTTTTCATATCATATATGACTGAAAGATCAGAGAGCATTGCAATAATAATTTAATTATTATTGTTATCATCTCTATAAACCAAATTTTTTAGTTGATTTAAGAGGATTATCACACTTTTGATAATTTTCCCGAGCTCTCATTAAATATTGCAATTTATGATGTTCTGATATATCACACACATAACAAATATATTTCACATTACATATAGGTTTTAATCAGATTACCCACAATTTTTATCATCAAATAAATCAACTACATACCTCTTGAAGCCAAATTTAATTTACTGTGCGTACCATTTGGTACTGCGATATTGTTTACTTAGGCATTCCACCACTGCCATCATGCTTCATGGACTTCACACGTATTTAAATGAAACTGCCTCCAAGTATAGCTAAATGTGTACGCTGCCTTCACAAAATTATACGCCCTGAAATTCCTCCAATTGATCTTTAATTAATTGCCTCCAAGTGCATCTCTCCGCCACCACAAACGATTGATTAATTAAGAGCAGATGGAGACAGCGTCTTCAATGAATTAACCCAATCGCCAATCCAGTAGATTCTAATAAATTAAACCCATGCTAGCTAATTTGATTTCATCTCTTGCTCTGTCTCAACTCCAAATTGATCCAACAACCACCTTAACCGCCTCAACTGTAACTCGTTCGTTATGCGATTCGCACAAGTCCTCCATCGATTCCTCAATCCAGATCGCGAGAAGTTTCGGATTCGATGGGCTACAAAATGATTCTGCAAGAACCCGCCGCCTTTGGGTATATATATATATATATATGAAGGATTGGATAAATTGGACGCAGGCACGATTCTGAAAAATCGAGAATCGTAGAACAAAATAGGATTGGTTTGATGGACGCAAAGAATAGGACTCACAAAAGAAACGATTCAGTAAGTCCAAGATTAAAATAGGGTTTAGTATCTTTTCAGATTGTTGGGGATTTCTCACGATAATTTCGAGTCGCGTCTTTAGGACACTGTCCTGAAGAGTTATTCCGGTATCCCACTGATTAAAAGTTAGAGACTCTGATACAAAAGAGAGAGGCTGCTCCTTATTTAGAAACTAGGGTTCTCATGTATATATAATAGGTCTAATAAAATATTTATTTAATTATAATAATTAATAAATATTTATTAATTATAATAATAAATAAAATAATATAACAAAAATAACCTCAACCCTCATATCTCTCTTGTGTAGGCAATGTGAGCTTATTTTACACACTCAATATTAGACTTAGGTCTACAAGCATATGGCTAGCCCAAACTCTACCGTGAACATTTATCTTAATGGGAGTAAGTGGCCAACATGTGGCAAATCCAAAATTCCATATATAATGAACATTTATCTGAGTGAGAGTTAGCTTCTAGCATGAATTGTTGAATGGTATATTGAACAAATTATCATGAATTCATTACAAGAATGGGACAACATGAAGGAGCCATTATTGCAGTTGTTGAGTGAATTGAATTAGAATAGATTTTTAATTTATGAATATAGATTTAATTATTCTAAAACTTAATCATGATTCATGACGACATATATAATAAAACAAACAAATAGAGCTTATTGGACAATCTTCTAGAGATTTGATTGAATTAATTATAATCATTTATGAAAATTAGAGAGTGATGGGTGGGACGGGAGGTGTATATAAGAGTTGCATAGGAGGTTCAATTTGAGTATCAAGTAAGTAATTATTATTAAGAGAATTAAGATGGAGTTTTTAGGTAATTGGTTGTGGGAAGTATTAGTGACGATAATTGGAAGCGTTGGTGTAGCATTAGGATTTTATGTGTTTGTGTTTGGAATTGTAAGCAACATAAACCGATGGCTTTATGTGTGTATTAATGGAAGATATGGGAGACACACATGCACACTCCCTCCTGGTCACATGGGATGGCCTATTGTTGGAAACTCCTTCTCACTCATCTCAGCTTTCAAATATGCTAATCCTGATTCCTTCATCAACAATCTCCATACCAGGTGATATTCATTAATAATAGGTTAAAGTGTAAATTTAGTTTCGTATCTTTTGTTAAGTTCTCAATTTAGTCCTATATTTTTTTTTGTACTTTTGGTCTCATATATTTGCAAAATATCTCAGTTTGGTCTCATATCATTTTTTATCTCATATTTTTTGATCAAGTCACAGAATTAATCTCATGTCTTTATAAAAAGATCAACCTTTTGTAAAGACATAGACCACTTTTTCACCTGACCTAAGGATATAGGACTAATTTTGCAATTGACCAAAAAATATGGGGCCAAATCTGCAATAAAAAAAGATATGAGATTAAATTGGGAATTGACTCAAAGATATAGGACCAAATTTGGAAACTCAACAAAAAAATATGGGATCAAATTTTCACTGACCTTAATAATACTGTATTATATTATACATATACTTTCCTTTCACAGCATATATATATATATTATACATTATAATTTAGAGTAAATTTCATTTTGGTACTCAGGTCAAAAAACAAAATTTCACTTTGGTACCTTAAGGTATGGATTGGTTCCACTTTGATACCATGTTCTTTTAAAAGTGACATTTTGGTACACTATTCTATTCGTCATAAGCACTTTGGTACCAAAAATTTTTTTTTGCTACCTCTTGACAGAAAAAAGCACATGCAGGTCATGTGCATAGTCAAAAACATAAAATCTACCGTTCTAAACTCATATTTCACGATTTAGCCTCAGAAAACACGATTCTGTATGTACTTGAAGGCAAACGATTTCGTGTTTTTTAGGTTGAACTATGAAATTTGAATTTAGGAGTGTAGATTTCGTATTTTTTACCATCACGTGCTTTTTTCCATAAAAAAAATAATGGAAAGAAGTTTTCGTACCAAAATATGGTAACAAGTAGAACAATGTACTAAAATGTCGCTTTTGAAAGAATAGGGTACCAAAATGGAATCGGTCCGTACCTCAAGGGCCAAAGTGTAATTTACCCCATAATTTAATTAGTCCCTATGAAAAGTAACAATTTGTCATAATATAGCAGCAGGATATTCATAGAAGAACCAACTTGCAAAGAGTCATGAATTTTTCGAAAAAAAAAAAATCATGTTTTAAAATAATCTGAGGACTAAAATGATGGTAGTTTATATACTCACATGATCAACATGCATGAGAGATGAGGATATTGCAGGTATGGAGAAAGTGGAATATACAAAAGCCACTTGTATGGGAGTCCAACAGTGATTGTTTGTAAGGCAGAAGCATGTAGGAGGATTTTGACAGATAGTGAAGATTTCAAAATTGGTTATCCAAAACCCACTCTCAAATTATTAGGAAGCAGAGGCTTCACTATTGGATCCAATGCAGAACATAAGCGTATTCGAAGACTCACAACATCTCCCATAATGGGTCAAATGGCTTTGGCATCTAATTACATGATTGGAATTGAACAAATTATAATTAATTCATTACATGAATGGGACACCATGAAGAAGCCATTTCATGTGTTGACAGAATTGAAGCAGCTTACATTGAAAATCATCATTCATGTCTTCATGGGATCTCATGATTCTTGTTCTTCTTCTCTCCCTAAAATCTCACATTTCTTTGCTGATTTTCTTAATGGTGCCACTGCTTTCCCAATTGATCTTCCCGGTTTTGCCTTCCACAAAGCACTCAAGGTTTCTTCTTTTAATTTCTTTTTGTGCTTTTTTTTATTGACAATTTACTTATAGTGAAAACCTCATTTTGGTTCAGTCCAAAAACATAACCCTCATTTTTGTCATAAAACTATTTTTTGTTATGTTTTGGTTTTCAAATTTTCACTTTTCTTCCATTTTGGTCTCCAAAATGCGGTCTTGTCTAATTTTTGTTGTTATTGATAACCTGGACAATTAAGATGAATCATTTCTCTAGTGTCATAATAAATAAGTTGACAAAGAGAGAAAGAAAAATTTTCATTCTTATGTCACAAATTAGAGATAAATATTTGTGGTCGATTTCTCTTTTAAAGAGTGAAAATTATTTTTTAAAAAAGTAAATGGTACATCTCAATTGTCTAGGTTTTTTGGGATAAAAACAAAACAAATGTGTAAGTTTGAAAACTAAAACGGAACAAAAAATAGTTTTGGGATCAAAATAAAACTTAAAATTATTATATACTAATTAAATTAGTTTTGGGATCGAGTCAATTTACAATTTAATTTATAGAAACAAAAAGTTCAGTTTATACGTTTCAATCATTTAAAATCATAAAATTATTATATACTAATTAAATTATTCATTTTGTCTCATCTTCATCTCCATAAATATAGATAAGTTTTTAGATGATAAATAAGCTCATTTAAGTTTGTCTATATATATATATAATAAATGTTTACAGATTATTGAATTATCAATTTGTGTGTATATATATATATATAAGGCAACAATTTGTCAATTTCTATATATATGTTTATCATATCCTTCAATAATTCATTGGTTCCATCTGCATTATATATTGGATATGATCTAGGTAGTTGTCAATTTCTATATATATGTAGTTGTCAGCTTGAAATAACAACAATTTGTACAATTTTGTTTTTAAAATTAAAAATATACAAATTGATAAGTTAATTCTTAAAAAATTAGATATTTTAATTTTTGATAAAGTCATAAAAATAATATAGTTCAATCTATTAAACTTATTTTATGAAGAGTAATTTGAAGGGACAAAAGACTAAAATGTAATCATTACATAACTTTCAGACACTAATGAGTATAATATAAATTTTCAAATATTAGATTATTTGATCGCATATTTTTTAAGAATTAATTTATATATTTACTCAATTAATTTTCTTAAAATATTACTTACTAATTACTATACGTGCGTGCATGCTTGCTTTAATTTCTTGCAGGCACGAGGAAAGTTAGTGAGGATTTTTGGATGTATAGTGAAAGAAAAAAGAATGATGATGATGAAGAGGAATAAGTGCGAAGAAAAGGCAGTCGGAAACAAAGATCTAGTAGAAATATTGTTGGAAATTGAAGATGAAGATGGTCGGAAATTAGAGGACCAAGATATCGTTGACTCCTTGATCTTTTTGCTATTTGCTGGTCATGAAACTTCTGCACTTACAATCATGTGGTCAATCATTCATCTCATAGACAATCCTAAAATCATGAATAAAGCCAAGGTAATTAATTAAATTCCAACTTTTTCAACTAACTTATAATTAATTAGAGAGTAAACTCCCAAATTGGTCCCTGGATTATTGGGTCGCTGACAGATTGGTCCCTGAATTAAGGAAATTGACAAATAGGTCCCCAAATTTTACAAACGTTAGTCAAATTGATCCTTTTGTTAAATGTCCGTTAACCAACCAGCTGACGTGTCCGTTATCTGCTGACGTGGCACGTTAAGTGCCACGTCAGCAAATGAAAAGCTGAAAAAAAAAAAAATGCCACATATGCTTGATTTGCCACATAAGCATTAATAATTTAAAAAAAAAACATTTCCTTCAAAAATCAAATTGGTCCCTGAGTCATATATTTTTTAGAAAAAAAAAATTTATTTTTACTCACCCATTCTTATCTCATTATTTTCAATTCCCCATCTTTTTCATCATCTTCATTCATTTTAGTCCCAAATCCAAAAAATAAAATTGTAAAGTGTCCCAAAACTCTTCCAAACATTCCAATTTAGTATTTAAAAAATTTAAAAACCTTAAAACCTAAACCCCAAACTCTAAACCCTAAAACCCTAAACCCCAAACTGTAAACCCTAAACCCTAAAATCCTAAAACTCTAAACTCTAAAATCCTAAACCCTAAAATCTAAAACCCTAAACCCTAAAAACCAAAACCATAACCCCAAAACCCTAAACCCCCTAAAAAAATCATTCCCTTGCAATTTGGTCCTGGATCCTCAAATTTATTAAATCAGAATTAAAAAAAACATTTTGGTCCCTAAATCCTAATTTCATCATCATCTTCATCATCAACATCTTCATCATCGTACACATTCAATTCATCTTCATCATCAACATCTTCATCTTCATATACACTCAATTCTAAACCTCCCTCCAGAAATCCCAGAAATTCAAGAAATTCAAACCCACCTTCATCCTTCATCCCATAAATCCCAGAAATCCAGAAATCCCAAAAATTCAAACCCACCTTCATCCTAAAACCCAAAAATTCGAACAAACTCACGAAATCGCACAAATCTCATCATCTTTCAAACCCACCATCTTTCAAATCGCACAAACCCACCTTCACGAACCCGTCTTTCAAATTCAAACAGACCCACAAATCTCATCATCTTTCAAACCCACCTTCATCTTTCAAATCGCACAAACCCACCTTCATCTTTCGAATTCGAACAAACGCACAAAATCGCTCAAACCGCACAAAATCGCACAAATCTGCCGTCGATGAATGCGCCGATCTCCCATGCTCGCGACCCAAATCTTCCGTCGACGAACACTGCTCGTGAACCACCAGTTTCTGCCGGAAAAGAGGATGTGAGTTGGAAGAAGAAGAATGTATGAATGAAAGGATGAATGTATGAATGAGAATTGGTGAAAGGATGAATGTATAAGATACCCAGAAACAAGAAGAAGGAAGAAGAAGAAGACTTTGCGCATTTTTTAATTTTGTTTGGTGAAATCCATTAAAACCCCCCACTTGTTTATTTTTTCTTTTGTTTTGATCCTACTAAACTATAGGGTTTTAGGGTTTAGGATTTTCGAGTTTAGGATTTAGGGTTTAGGTTTTAGGGTTTTTAATACTTTTAAGGACTAAATTGGAATGTTTGGAAGAGTTTTAGGACACTTTACAATTTTAGGAATTTACGGTTTTAGGGTTTAGGGTTTAGGGTTTAGAGTTTAGGATTTTAGGGTTTAGAATTTTAGGGTTTAGGGTTTAGAGTTTGGGGTTTAAGTTTTAGGGTTTTCGATACTTTTATGGACTAAATTGGAATGTTTGGTAGATTTTTGGGACACTTTACAATTTTATTTTTGGATTTGGGACTAAAATGAATGAAGATGATGAAAAAGATGGGGACATGAAAATAATGGGATAAGAATGGGTGAGTAAAAATTAGTTTTTTTTTTTTTTGAAAAAAATATAACTCAGGAACCAATTTGAATTTTGAATGAAATATTTTTTTTTAAGTATTAATGCTTACGTGGCATATCCTGCACAGTTGGCTTTTGTTTTTCAACTGCTGACGTGGCACTTAACGTGCCACGTCAACAGTTAACGGCCACGTCAGCAGGTTGGCTAACGGTGACTTCACGGAAGGACCAATTTGACTAACGTTAGTAAAATTCGGGGACCTATTTGTCAATTTCCTTAATTCAGGGACCAATCTGTCAGCGAGCCAATAATCCAGGGACCAATTTGGGAGTTTACTTTGTAAGTCTAATTAAATAATAGCTGAGTAGTGTGAAGGGGTTAATAATTTTGAAATTAATAGATAGATATGCAATTTTTGGGCAAGTAGCCAAGTAGTAGTAAATTATAATTCTGAAACTTTCCATGTCTATATAAAGAAATGAATACGTACTTAGCTACTACATCTAATATATTATTGAAGTTAATTAGGCCTCTTGTGAGATATGGGCCAGGATTATTTCGTCATTTGATTCGATCTCCCAAATCTATATCATAATTCTTTATTAGTCATATTGGCATAAATAATTTTGAGATGATATAATAACGTCAAAAACCTATTGTAGTCCCCTAATGTTTACTCTAAGTTATGTTTGGTGTTTAATAATTTTTTATTTTATTTTAGTGCTTAATATTTTTTAAAAGTTTCATAAATATTAAATATGGTCATATATCTTTTATTTCAAACCCAAACGAGACGAAATCAAAGTTACGAGGTTAAATTTGATGAATTTTTTTTTGTCTAGTTTGAGTCATCGGCAAATAAGGTCAAATCAAACATGAAATCGGACTTGAGAATGGATTGCTTGTTTCATAAATTTGGTCATATACTCATATCTATCTCGCGTTTCAAGTCTGAATGCAATGAAATCAGAGCTACATATTATTCTTAATGAGTTCTTTCTTTATCTCGTTGGGGTCGTTGACAAACGAGGTCAAATATATAGTACTTCAAAAGTGAGTTTGGTCAAAACATTAATATTAACTTTCGGAGTACTGTTTGACTTTGTCAATGGTCCCATCTAAAAAGAAAAGGAACTCGTCAAGAGTAATTTAATTTGTAGTTATGATTTCGTTGCATTTAGACTTGAAACGAGAGAGACACGACCAAATTCATGAAACAATTGACCTATTTTAATTTCATGTCCGATTTCATGTTTGATGTGATCTTGTTTGTCGATGACTTTAACAGAGTAAAGAAAGAACTCATCAAGTTTAACCCATAACTTTAATTTCATTGCATTTGGGTTTCAAAAGAGAGAAATATGACTATATTTAATTGTTAGGTACCAATTATGAAATTTCTAACAAACATTAAGGACCAAAGCAGAATAAAAAAAAATAGAAACTAAAACGGAACTTTCAGTAAACATTAGGAGACCAAAATAGGATTTTGACCATATATTAATAAAAGGTTCAACCTTCTAAAATAATTTAAGCCCTTAATAAAGAGAATCCCAAAAGTGTACTTTTTGGTCTCATATCTTCCTATCTTTTTTTCGTTACACTTTTGGTCCCAAATCTTTTGGCAAGTTACAGAACTGGTCTCATATCTTTTGGTCATGCTGCATAATTGATCTCATATCTTGCAAAAAGTTTTACATTGTGAAACTAACGGTGAAACATTTTGCAAAAGTATGAGACTAAATCTGCAACAAAAAAGATATGGGATCAATTCTGAACAAAAGATATGAGACTAAAAATGTACTTTAAAAAAAAAAAAAAGAAAAGCAAACTAACAATTCAAGTATTCAACTCTAACAAATATCCAGCTGACAGTTGGGTGAAAAAATTTAAGAAAATCTTAAAATACAGAAAAATTAAAACATTGATTAATCATGAATAGGAATGACAACTATATTGTTTTTATCTCTCATGAATAGACATGTGTATTTTAATTTTTTAAAAATTAAATTATCAACTTAATAATAGTTGATAGATCAAATTATTAGTTTATTGACTTTATTCTTCAAGAAACTTGAAGACGTATTATGTTATAGTCGACAAATCTTGACCTAATCTACGTACATGCATCCATATATACCCGAAGTGTGTTAGCCGTAGTGAAAATATATCAATTTGAAATTGGGTTAATTATATGATGGCTAAAGTATACTTTTGATCCTATAATTTTGGCAAAGGTCTTAATTTGGTCCCATAACTTTTTTGTTGCAATTTTGGTCCCATAATTTTTGAAAACATCTCACTGTTGGTCCCAAACTGATTTTCATCCATTATTTGCCGCTAAATCCATTTAACTCATTTGTCACGTCATCATTCAACTCAGCATGTCAGATCATCTTTAACGGCAGAGAATAGATAAAAATTAGCTTGAGACCAACGGTGGGACGTTTTCAGAAGTTAGACTAAAATTGCAACAAAAAAAATTATAAGACCAAATTAAGACCTTTGCCAAAGTTATGGGACCAAATTGAAACCATTACCAAATTTATGGGACAAAAATACACTTTAGCCTTATATTATTTATTCATTAAAAAATATGGATTCTTTTCCTATAAAAGCACAAGAATATATATAAAAAAAATGGTATATGAGGTCATTTTAAATTAACCAAGCTTATATGTATATATTATCCACCTGCAGGAAGAGCAAAAAGAAATCATGGAAAGAAGACCAGCTTCACAGAAAGGACTAGATATTAAGGAAATCAAACAAATGACCTTTCTTTTTAAGGTAAATTAAGGATCCATTATTTCGTGTTGCCGTCATGATTTTCAAATTACTTATAAATAAGTAATAAAAAAAGAAAGTAATGTGTTTTATTAATATATAGTATTTTAAAATAACAACATATTGGTGAAAATCTGTTGGATTTTTATATATCTTCTATTACTTATATTATGTCTTATGAATATATAATTAAAAATATTATATTGTTGGGAGGGCTCTGACCATCTCGTCTCTAAGGCCCCGAATGGAATTAAGCTTCGTTTAAACCGTTACACGGATAGAGAGATACCCATAACTTAATAAAAAAAAATTATACCGTTATTGCAGGTGATAGATGAAACGCTGCGCCAAACTACTATTGTCTTTTCAATGTTTCGAGAGGCAAAAGTTGATAAGAACATAAATGGTAATCTCTCTCTCTCTCTATTTTTTTGGTGAAAAGTCTCTTTGTATATATACATACACTAAAGTGTATTTTTTTATCACATCATTTTTATTCAGGTTTTAATTTAATTTCATAATTTTTTATTTATACTTTTAATCTCATATCTTTTACTCATTTCTTAATTTGATCTCACATTGCACTTTTGATATCATATCTTTGCAAAAAAAAAGTTTTATATTGTTGGACTAATGATAAAACATTTTGTAAAAATATGGGTCAAATATGCAAAAAATAAAAAAAGGATATGAGACTAATTTTACACCTGACTAAAAAATATAAGACTAAAAGTATAACAAAAAAAGGTTACGGGACCAAATTGAGACCTGAGAAAAAGATTTGGGACCAAAAAGTGTACTTTAATTTGGCCATATATATATATATTTATATCTTAGACCTCTCATGTTTAGTTTTGATATTATATAAGTTATGGGTTTGAATTAATTAACAAGATCATGTGTATATATATATTAATATATGTTAATGTATATGTGGTTTCAGGATACACGATACCTAAAGGATGGAAAGTATTGTTGTGGTCAAGAGCTGTTCATATGAATCCTGAGTATTACTCAGACCCACAACAATTTAACCCTTCAAGATGGGATGTGAGTATACTATACATAATATATATATATTTGACTAATTATATTACAAATGTTTATAAAATAAATAAATCAATCCCTTAATTAATTTGTGTTGTTTAATTTGTTTTTTAGTTAATTTTGTTTTAATTGTGTGATCGACAGGATTTCAAAGCCAAACCTGGGTGTTATCTTCCTTTTGGTGCAGGACCAAGGTTCTGTCCAGGAAGTGATCTAGCCAAGCTTGAGATTTCCATATTTCTTCATCATTTCCTCCTTCATTACAAATAATTAATTAGTTTATATATATATATATATATATATATATTTGCTTATTTTTTTTTTGGTAAAGAAACAATTTAATTCTTAAAAGATTATCAAATTGACAACTCGGTTCTTAAAAGATAAAATACACAATTTAGTTCTTGAAAGATTAAAATGATATACTCTTTAGTCCCTAAAAGATTAAAATGGTATACTATTTAGTCCATGAAAATGACTAATAAATATATTATTTTGATTTTTCAGGGACTAAATTGTGTATTTCAATCTTTCAGTGACTGAGTTGTCAGCTCGATAATCTTTTAAGACTGAATTATCCATATATTCTCATCCTTTCAACTTCATCATTAAATATTGAGTAAACTAAAAATTTTATTCTTAAAAGGTCACCGAGTAACAACTACGATCACTAAAAGATTAAAACATATAGTTTAATCACTGAAGTATATTTATTAGCTTTTTTTTTAACTAAAAAGAATACTATTGGACTCTTTCAAGAACAAAACAATATATCGTTTGGACTTTGGATTGTTGAAGATTAATTAAAACGTAGGCCAAAGTATGAATTTGGTCCTTTAACTTTGCTCCAGGTCTCAAATTAGTCATATATCTTTTTTTGTCTCGAATTTGGTTCTGTATCTTTGCTCCAGGCCCCAAATCAATCCTATATCTTTTTTTGTCTCAGTTTTAGTCCCATATGTTTTGAAAACCTCCCACCATTAGTCCTCTATCCATTTTAAATTACAGTTTAGTCTTGAAAAATTCAAGACCCTTTCACTTTAGTCCCTGACTATCAAAATGAAAGTGAAAGAACATCCCTGAAGATTCTCAAACCTTACATATTGGTCCCTAATCCATTAATTCTTCATGAAATGGAATAGAAATGCAAAAGCAACACAAATTAAAGCAAATGACAGAGGGACCTAAATTGAAAACCCATCGGAAAATGCCCCAAACTCGCTAGAAAATGTACAAAAATCGCCGAAAAACTCAAGAACTCATCCAAAAATCCCAATCCTCACTGAAATCTCTCTCAAATAATTGGAGTTTTTAGATGAGTTCTTGAGTTTTTCGGCGAGTTTGGGGCATTTTCCAGTGGGTTTTAAATTTTCTGTGTTTTCAGTTTTGGTCCCTCTTTCAGTTGCTTTAATTTGTGTTGTTTTTGCATATCTGTTCCATTTCATGAAGAATTCATGGATTAGGGACCAAGATGTAAGGTTTGAGAATCTTCAGGGATGCTCTTTCACTTTCATTTTGAAAGTCAAGGACTAAAGTGAAAGGACTTGAAGTTTTCAGGACTAAACTGTAATTTAAAATGGACAAAAGACTAATGGTGTGAGGTTTTCAAAACTTATGGGACCAACACTGAGACAAAAAAAGATATATGATTGATTTGGGACCTGAAGCAAAAATACAGGACCAAATTCGAAACGAAAAAAATATGTAGGATTGATTTGAGACCTAGAGCAAAGCTATAGGATCAAATTCGCACTTTGGCCTAAAATGTATATTTCAATCTTGTAATGAATAAGTAATCAATTTGATAATTTTTAAGAACCAAATTATTAGTTTGCTCTTTAAATATTAGATACATACATCTATAGTTTGAAAAAGAAATGATACTTAACTAGTTAACTCCCCTAATATTTTATATCACATTACAATTTTCTAAAGATTATTTGCCCCCAACAAAATTAATTTTCTATACAATAAGCGTTATTTTTGAAAAAAAAAACTATATTGAAAATTTCGTGTACTGTTACAGTTTTATACCAATCTAACAATCTTTCTTATTAAATAAGAACTAAAGGTATACAGTTTTATTTTGTGCAGAAAAGATAAAAAAAAATAAAAACCAAAACATTGTGATTGTGAACATATATACTCTTATGGGAATAATTTTAATATTTCGGGACACAAATGAAAGAGAATGTTGTTTTTATGAAATTAGTCCAAAACATGTTTGAAGGAATAATCAATTAAAAATTAAATAAATTTTGGTTTTGATTTTTGTACATTTTTTTTCTAGGATGGAACGAGTAAATCCAAATTGCCCTATCACGTACTGGCCAACGCCAAGGCCTACTGACAACTGCCTTGCTCGAGTCTTAAAATTAGTTCATGGAGACACTCGTGATGATCATCACCAATAAATTAATCTTATTTCATATTTATAGTAAATTAGTATTTTAGTCTTCAAAATATCGGCTGAGTTGATAATTTAATTCTTAAAATGTTAAAATACACAGTTTAATTTTTAAAAAATTAAAATGATAAATTTTTTAAAATAATATAAAATATAGTTTATAAGAAAATTAATAAATATATTATTTTGATCTTTTGAAAAATAAACTGTTTCATTCTTTTAAAAATTGAATTGTTAATTCGATGATATTTTAAAGACCTAATTATATATATATATATAATATATATATATATAAAATATTAGAGTAAACTAGCATTTTGGTCCCTAAATTTTATAGGTGCTGGTAGTTTGTTCTTTGAATTTATGAAATTGTACAACCTGATCCCTGAATTATACTAACTCGCTGCAAAATGGTCCTTTCGTCACCCAATCATGCCAAAATGGTCCTTGGATTTACGAAATTAGATTTATGAAATTGTACAACCCGATTCCTGAATTATGCTAACTCGACGAAAGGACCATTTTGCAGCAAGTTAACATAATTCAGGGACCGAGTTGTACAATTTTATAAGTTCAAGGACCAAACTGCCAACGCCTGTAAAATTCAGGGACCAAAATGCTAGTTTATTCTAAAATGTTATGTCGGTTTTGTTGTCATCTTTGTGTGATGTATTGATTTCAATCTTATATAAGCCGAATCACCTGATGTCAACAACATCTGATTGATGATTTCAACGAGAATCTAAGTTTAAATATTGGAATTCTCTTTCACAGGTAATGAATAACTCTACGTTTCAGCATTGTTAAAATAAATTATATTGACTAATTAATTTAAATATCATATTTTGATACTGTCAAAAAGGTAATTGGATTTTGATTCTTGTAAAAGTTGAATTGCTTTTAGCATTTGTCTACATTGGTAAGAATATACGAATAAATAACCCGGTGAATTAGGAAATAAAAACTTTTTTCAAATGTTTATATATAACTTCAAGAGTCACCTCATTAAAAAAAAAATCACCTCATATATATATATATATATTGTTGGACCTAAGTCTAATATTGGGTGTGTAAAATAAGTCCACATTGCCTCCACAAAAGAGATATGAGGGTTGAGGTTATTTTTGGTACTTTATTTTATTAATCTCATTTTATTAATTATTATAATTAATAAAATAAAGTACCAAAAATAACCTCAACCCTCATATCTCTTTTGTGGAGGCAATGTGGACTTATTTTACACACCCAATATTAGACTTAGGTCCAACATATATATATATATGCACAAGATGATGTCTAATTTAACATACCTGCAGCAGTTGACTACGAAGTTCAGTTGAAATAATTTGCATATATATAGTTATGTTTAGTGATTGAGAAACAGATGAAGCTAGTCTTTTAATACTTGAGAACATTGTGATTTGAAATGATAAGCAGTGTATATTTTGCATGATTGGAACGATGAAGAGTGAGTGAAAATACTCATGAGATGCAATGAAGAGAGAGACTATCAGTCAATTGAAACACAATTGTTCTCTGATATGATTAGGGGTGTTCACAGGCCGAGTTGAGTTGGGTTTAGTGCGAGTTGGTTCGCGCTCATTATTTTGTTTGGCGGGTTGGGTTGGACTAAAGAAAATAATTGAGTCAACCTAAACTAACCCAAACCAAACAGTGGCGAGTTAGGTTAGCGGGTTGGCCCATACTATTTTTAATATATTTATTTTTTAAAAAATTTGGTCTCTCTTAAATTTTTTTCTTTAATTTAGTCCTTCAAAATTTATTTTTGATGGACTAATTGAGAATAAAAATGTATGAATTGACCAAATTGTAAAAAGAATATTATTTGTGATATTAAAATATAATTTTAACTAAATAATTTTTTTCATTTTTTATTTTATATTTTTGCGGGTCGGCAGGTTAGGTTAGGTTGAGCAGGCTAAAAATTTTGAAACCCGCAGCCCAACCCAAATCACAGCGGGTTCAACTTTTTGAATCCAAACTAATCCCAACTAACGGGTTGGGTTGGTTTTGGCGGGTTGATCCAACCCACTGAACACCCCTAGATATGATAATGATGGTGATTGGTGAGGGTCACTGGAAGAGAGAGAGAATGGGCCAATTTGTTTCTCTCTGGGGGGGGAGGGTAAGGTGTATTATTGAGGTCTATTCACAAATGCCTAGTACACAGTAGAAAGAAAAATAGCTTTTACAAGATCAAGTGAGATAAAAACTTACACCCAAGTAACATTATTATGTGTTTGCAACCATCATTTACTCTCTGCAGTCATCTTCTTGCGTATCTCGTGAGCTGTGTTGAAAATACCAAGAGTGGGCTGATTGCAGACAAAACACTTCTTGTTCTTGGCATGATGCTGTAAATAAAAAGGAAAAAAACGTCAGTGTTATTATCAACTACTGAAATCATTAGCCAGAACCTTAATATCAGATTTTGAACCATCTTTTACTAATTGGTATTGTAAAAACAACACTGAAAGCATTCAAAATATGACCTCAATGCTATACCCACCAGCTTATAAATAAATATGAGTAAATTATAGTTTGGTACTCTGTAGTTTGACCCTATTTCACTTTGGTACCCTGTGGTTTGAAACTTGACACTTTGGTACCCTGTGGTATTCGCCATTAAGACTTTGGTACCCTTTGGAGCTATTTTGTAATTTTAACCATAACAAATTTTTCAAAAATTACATATTGACCCCATACAATTTTCAAAAAATTACAAATAGGTCCATGGATACATATTATCTAGGGACTAAAATGAAAAATAAAAAAAATTTGGGATCAATATGTAATTTTTGCAAAATTTGATATGGTTAAAATTACAAAATAGCTCCAAAGGGTACCAAAATGTTAATGGAGAATACCACAGGATACTAAAGTGTAAGGTTTCAAACGACAGGGTACCAAAGTGTAATTTACCCAATGAATATTGACAAAAGAAAGAGTTCCAAAGTCCAGACAACAGCATTTTAATTCAAGACATCTACCACTAATTGAAATTAATTTGTATCAAATCTCAAGGAAGTAGTACCTTTAATGCACAATGCTCACAAAAGTAGTGCTTGCACTTGGTTTCAACAGGATCCACAAAAGGCTTCCTGCAAATAAAGCAAGCGAATGGTAATGAATCATCGTCATCTTCATCAGTCAATTGGGCACCCTCCTCCTCATCTTGATCCTCCCCTGCAGCTAATCTCATCCTCCTCGATTTCTCTGCTTCTTCCCATTCCTTTTCCAACTGCCACCCAGACTTATAATCACCTCGGTCATGCATAAACTTGCATGAGTCACCATACCCACAATAACCAGTCTCCTTGTAATAAAACTGAAAAACAACAATGATGGACTCCGTGGACACAAAGATAAATCCTCACCTTGCTCTGGTTGTTGGTTATCAGAAGATTTCACTGTATCCTCAGGTTCCGCCATAGCAAAATGAAGGAGTGACCACAATCCACAGTTTTAAAACTGAAATTTAATCAATTTTCTTTACTGATTACTTTTCTTCAGACTGATTAAATATAAGTTTTTAATTTGGGATAATTAGCACAAGGGGTAAAATGTGTTTATGGCTTGTGTTTGAGATAAAAGGGTGAAAGAAATAATGTCTCCATCATATTAAGAATACTAAAACACATAAAGTTTTGACCAAGAATTAAGACAAGTTCTAGAGAAAATCAAGCTAAGGGACTAAAAATATCTCTCAAAGAATAGGAAATATTAAGGCTCAAAAACTTCCAACAGGTTTATGGCACTCATGTTGATCATAGAAAATCTAAAGGAATCATCAAACATAAAAACTCAACTTCTGAAAATTCAGCAATTAATGGGGAAAAACCATGATAAAAGCAAAGAAGTGAACCTAGAAAAATCATCACATGAACTCAGATGCATATAAGACTTCTAACTACTTGGCTCAGCCAAGGGGCAAAAAGTAAAAGAGCAAGTTCAAATGATCATAAATCATGATGGAAAAATAGTATTATAGGTAAAAGATGCACTAGAGCTATTAAAATATGAGAAAGAATCTATCAAGCAAGAGAATAGCTAAAGAATACACTTACTATTGAATATACATTTATTTATTGCAACCCCTCTCCAAAGAAAAGATATTATAAATAATGTGTCTGAGAATATAAATTTATTTATTGACATTGTAACCCCTCTCCAGAGAAAAGATATATATATATATATAAGCATGAGAATGACAAGAATTTAATCTTACAAACCAAAGTTAATTCTCAAGTAACCCGAAGGTCCAACTCTACTACACAATGGCTAAGCAAAGACTCATATGCACAACTACTTCCCAACACTAACCATTACTCCTACTCACACTCGCCTAAAAGACTAGCACCAAACAAAGAGACCATCAAGAGGCTTGGGTATCAATTTGGTAGCTTTAACAAAGTTTTAGAATCTGAATGTCACGACCCCCACCGGGGGAGCCCGTGGCCAGCACAAATGGGCCTATTCCAAGTCGTAAGCTTATCCACAATCAATATATATATATATCAAATATCATAACATTGATCTGTTAATCCATATTATGCATATATATACTCAACAATACATAGATATTCATAATCTTATCATTCACACATTTACTTTCGTTAATCTATCAATTCAATGTATCATCAAGCAATGCAAGCACTATCTCAGAATACAAAGTAATAACATACAACCCCGAATCCTCTCCCTAAGTGCTAGTGGAGCTGACAATCAAGAGTTTAATACAACTTTACTTAAGTAAGACAACTACCCACACGAATGATGGAAAGGGCTCTTGATCGGCTTCTCTAGGAACTGAAGTAGTGGCTTGACCTGAACCTATATCTAAAAATATTAAACGAGGGGTGAGTCAAAACTCAGTGAGCGGCTATCCCATCCCAGACGTGGTGTAAGGCACCACCACGAAGGGGAAGGGATCACCAACCAAATCAGCAGTTTTCAACAATGAGTAATTTATAATAACATCCATTTAACTAAAATGACTCAATATATGCAACTTAAAACAGGTATTATAATAACAAAAGAAGGAATAGCTCAACTAGAGAATACTTGTGAACTCTTAGAAGGAATTGAACTAAGTTACAAGATCAATCATGGACTTAAGAAGATCTTATGAAATTAAGAGATTTTGAGGAAACATACTTCGAGAATTCATTTGAGAAGAAGATAAAGTTTGAATAATGTTCAGTAGAGAAAAAGACATAAGTTTTATGTTAGTTAAAATAAAGTTTGGAAATAGAAAATATAGAAAGTCTTCTATAAAAACTCCTTTCAAGGACCCAAAACCTAGGTAGGGTAAAGTATTTAAATCATTGGAAGACTCATAATTCATAAGGGTTTTACAAAAAAATATCCTTAAGATCATTGAGTGAATGGAGGACTCATGAAGGATTTAAAAACTGGGTAAAAGGCATCATGACAGTAGAAATATAGTCTCTATCAAATCATACTTTTTGAAATATTAGAAATATAGTCTTGCAAGGTCGCCTTAAATAAAAATAATCTAATAGAGATAAATGATTTTCTGAATATAGCGACTGAAAGTGAAACCGCAGTTTGTTCAAAAGAAATGAGTTTACAAAAAACTATGAATAACCAAATAATAGCTACATCAATAATATCTACCTATAAGGTAGTCAGAAACATCATAACAACTCAATTGATATCATTCCAACCATCAACCCATCGGAGAACGCACACAAAATGATCTCACCCCGTGGGGAACGCACACAGCATAATCTCATCCACCAAGATCGCACAAAGCATTATCTCAACCCGTGGGGAACGCAAACAACATAATCTCACCCACTGGGATCGCACATAGCATTATCTCAAGCCATGGGGAACGAACACAGCATAATCTCACCCGAGATTGCACACAACATTATATCAACTTGTGGGGAACGCACACAGCATAATCTCACCCATCGGGATCGTACACAGCATTATCTCAACCCGTGGGGAACGCACACAGCATAATCTCATCCATCGAGATTGCACACAACATAGACCATCACAAGCAAAACCAATAACCAATGAAAAAAACACACTTTATCAAATAATAATTACCATCATCAGAATAACCACAAAAATTCAAGTAAGCAAGTGTTTCACATCTAGAATCTTTCTACTTCTATCGAAGCCATTCATTCAAGAGGATTTATAATCAAATACCATCACACTAGAATTTCTCAAGTTCATATATGTATTAACAAAAGAATTAGTTACCATGAACACGTTACCATATAGTAGACAAACACTCAGGCGGAGCTAGGATAAGAAAGCCACTCACCTCAACCAGGAGAATGGATGGTCGCGCCCTTTAACATCCGATCAACACTTGATGCCGACGAATCTATAAGTGTATGAACAATAAAGATTTAATCATACAACCTAGGAATTAACTTTAAACTTTTAAGTGACCTCGGAGGTCTAACCCATGGTTGCAAATTGCGGACCGCATCACCAATTGCGGCCGCAATATTGCGGTTGCGGTAAGCAACGCAACCGCATCACACCGCAATTGCAGTGTGAGCCTAACTCACAGGGTTGCACCGCAACGTAAAGGTGTTGCGGTCGCAACGTTGCGGCGATGCGGCAGAAATGCGGTTACGTTGCGGTCTAGATGCTTATTTTTTTCTGATTTAAAGAAATATTGATCTGAAAAATTAGGGAGAGACATAGAAAGAGCGTGTAGAAGAATTGGAGAGTTTATTGGTTGATTTATTATATCCACCACTTATTATCATAGCTTCAAATATGAGATAATAAGATGGAGAGATTGAATTTGAGAAGAATGAGTGAGGTGTGAATTCATATAATATATTTAACTTTTAAAATTTAACATTTTGTGCAATTTTAAAAAAATTCACAATCGCAGTAACCGCAACCCGCATCGTAACACCCGCAATACCCGCAACCGCAGTAATCGCAACGCAACCCCAACCGCAGCCGCAACCGCAATTTGCAACCTTGGTCTAACCATTCACAAACTATCATTCTAACTCCTCGCAACAAGACCTCATTCAGAACTTATTCTACCTTACTCACACCTACCTAGGATCTTAACACTTAAGAGACCAACAAGAGACTTGGGCATCAATTTGGGAGCTTTAACAATGTTTTGAAAATCATACATTCAAGGTGAATTCATAATCAAGTCTCAAAATCAAGACACAGTTCAATTCTCATAAACTTGTCACTTTCTTTCTTTTCAAGCATAACTTGCATACACCAACTACCATACTTTAACTTCAAGATTATTGTCCCAAAATTCTCCATAATTCCAAAGTATATCATTTAGTTCACCAATGCTATCAAAATACCCATTGGGACCAAAATGCAACTTTAAAGTTTTGAATATGATAACTAAGTTTCAACATACACTATCTAAATTCATATCAATGCATTAGAACTCATTTTTATCATCCATTGAACTCATCTAAACCAACAAATTCAAGAAAACAAGGTCAAAACCCCCAATATTGGCCGCTTCACCCAAAATGTCAAAATCTCACTTCCTCATTCTAAATCCAATATCAAAGTGAATACACATTTAGAATCATCCTAGGAACTCATTTAAATCATTAACATTTCAGAAATGCTCACAATTTCAAGAAATTTCACAAAATCTTCAATATTTCCAAATTTTCGTCAGTTTTGCACCATAGAGTAAAATCAGCCCCAAATCTCAATATTATGGAGTATTAATAACTTCTAGAGGTGCCTAGCATGATATAGTATCATCAAATGGTTCATTCCAACAAAGAAAATCAAGAAAAAAATGAAGAACTTGATGAATTTCGGGTATACCTTCATTTTGGCCGAAAATGAAATTTGGAGTTGTTTACCCAAGCTTGTGTGGCTTCCAAGATCACTATGGAGGTTGGAAAAAGGAAGAGAGAAGCTCAATGATCAAGCTAACATCAAGAAATTTGAGTTATATTAGCAAAATTTAGACCACCATGAGAGAAGGACAAAAAGAGGGAAGAAAAGGATGAGAAACTATCAATCAAGGAAGAGAGAAGGGAGGACGGCGGTGGTAGCTGATCACCGGCGTGCGGTGGCTCTGGGGGGCCGACGGAAGTTGCAGCAACCGTGGGTGACGAGAGGGTTTGTACCAAAATGGGAGAAGGGTTCGAATGGACGGATATAAGGGGTTTCGGGGTTGTTTTGGAATTTCTGAAAGTTAGAGAAGCAATCTGATGATATTAAGTTGCAGTACCCCAAGAATTGTTATTTATGATAAGACCCGAAATTACTTAAATTTATTTCAATAGTCCGAAAAACTCAAAATTTTAAAAATAAGAGTTCTTGACAAAATTGATAAGGTTAGCTTTGTCGCAGAAATTAGATTTTAAATATCTAATTTATTTTTGAAAATTTCATATCTAACGTCTTTCAATTCTTAGTCGAAGGTGTTATTTGTCGGGTCTAAAAAATTAAAAGAATTTTAAACTTTGTTTGCTTTTAAATTTTTACCACAAGCTCGTAAAAATATGTAGATTCCAAATATGACAATAAAAATTTTAAATTATCGAGTTTTTTAATTCTTTTTTAAAAAATTAAACTAAAAATCTCATTTGAGAAGTAAAACTAACTCTAATTCTAATTCTAAACTCCAAGAAAAAATCCTAAAGCTCCGGAATCTCACATTAAAAGTTTAAGATAATTCCACAGTTAAGTCTTCAAAATCAAGTGATGACCCAATTCTCATATCCTTGTCAACTCCTTTTATTTAAGTAAAACTTGTATATATTGTCCATCACATTTCAAATTCAAGTTTATGCTTCTAGAGCTTTTTACAATCCCAAAATATCCCATTTAAACCCTCAAAATTATCAAAATCATCCATAAGGACCAATTTGCAAGTTTTAAAGTTTTACCCCTAAACATCAAATTTCAAAATATAATCTCTAAATTCAAGTTGATGAAATAAAATTCATTATTATCATCAAACTAACTCATTTGAATGGTCAATTTCAAGAAAACAAAAAAATTTGGTTAAAAACTTCCCAAATTTTCTAAATTTGTGTCACTTTTGAATCCTAAAGTAAAGTCAACCCTAGATCTCAATATTATGGAGTATTAATAGCTTCAAGAGGTGCCCATCATGATATAGTATCATCACATGGTCCATTCCGACAAAGAGTATCAAGAAAGATGAATAATTTGATAATGTTTTAGTATACTTTCACTTTGGATGAAAATGAAGTTTCGAATTATTTACTCAAGCTTGTGTAGCTTCCAAGATAACTATGGAGGTAGGAAGAATGAAGAGTGAAGCTCAATGATCAAGCTAACATAAAAAAATTTGAGTTATATCAGCAAAAATCTAGACCACCAAGAAAGAAGGACCAAAAGAGGGAAAAAAAAAAGATGAGAAACTACAAATCAAAGAGAAGGGACGACGATGGTGGTGGCAATTCACCCGACAATCATTGGCCATCGTCGGGATGGCGGCAGGCCTAGGAGGAAGCAACGATAGGTTGCTCGCACGAAGGGTGGAGGACCAAATTGTGGCTTCTTAAGTGTGAGCTACGTGGATTTTTGAAAAGGGGCTGGAGCGACTTGTCTAGGAGTTTGTGGGGAACAAAAGGCAATTTAGGCATAGGGTTCAAAGGCTAAAATTTTGTTTTCACCCCAAAAAATAAACATATTTTAAAACAGTCTCTTAAAAATGAAATTTTAAATCACAAGATACCAAAGTGAAATATGACTAAATATCAAGATACTAAAGTGTATTTACCCATAAAATATTTTATAAAAACAATTCATTTGTTTTCATGAATTTGCGCTCAAACTTTGTCCATTTTTCTTAAAGTTAATTTTATATTATGTGTCTTTTTCCTAAAACATTGAGATTCAAATTTATTTTCTTTCAAAATAATACTTTATAGAGCATGCTTATTTTCATAAATTAATTATTTCTTTTGTTGTTTTTTTTTTTCCAGAATTATTTCTTTTGTTGTTGAAGATATATTTTTGGTATATCATCCTTTCACTTAATTAATATTTATCTCAAAAATTAGTAAAACAAATTCATAATTTCCGAGAATTAACAATGATGTTTATAGTTTTTTTTTTTTAAAAAGAGTTTAGATATTTGGGTCTCGTAAAAATTCCCAGGTATAGGGTGATGAACTAGGTTCTGGCCGGGGGTCATTACCTAGTTCAGATGAGACAACTCTGGGTTGAAGGTTACCTACAAGACAATGAACACACATGGTGGCCCTGCGATTCCCCTCCGATACTTAATCAGTAATGGTTATGAGCTCAATAATGTCAATTGACTGAGTAGAGAGCGTACCTTTTTCCAGTGTGAAGGGCTAACCTTTTATACTGGCTGAGGGCAATCTGGCGTGATCTTGCCATAAATTCCAGGATGCTTGATTGTGATCCTGGCTGATCTGATTGTGATCCTTGGCTCCCACGTAATTCCCTTTTCTGTGAAAGGTGCCTTGATGGCCAAGACGTTATCCAGGGGAAGGATCTCTGAGTGATTTTCCTTGATTGACAGCGGATCTTGATAGATCCTTGATTAGTTCCTGATTGATTCAGGGAATGTTTCCTTATTCCTTACGACCTTCTGCTCTGTGGGCGCCCACGCCCTTTGGTGCGCTGGGCGTCCTTGCCCTAGTGAGATGGAGGGCTTTCTCGCCCTTTACACTTCTCTCGTGGGCCTTTAGCATGTTGGGCCAAGGACATCCTTGAGCCATTTGGGCCTCCTAATTATTGGGCCTATTATCACTAGTCCCAACAAAAGAAGTGAAGTTCTGTCCCCATCAGTGGAGTCCCCTTCGAGGACGTTCTCAACACTAACTGTAACCTCATGGGTGTTTTCGTCTTAGACGCCGCAGGTTTCACCTCGAAGATCCAGGAAGGTTTGCCTGATGCGGCGCCCTTGGACCTGACCGCTTCCAACCCTTGTCATTTCAGTTTCTTTGCTGACGTTGCATGTCACTTCACCTTTTTTACGTCAGCGCATTGTGGCCATGTGTCGCGTTGTGATTGGGTGTTGCTCCACCATGATGGCGGAACGTGGACCGAGGGGGGCGCATTTAATGCACCTCTTCGAATTTCGTGGCAGTTTTTTCAAAACCGCCAGTTTTCCCTCTCTCCTTCATCACTTCGCCATTTTCACCTTCCAGCTTTCTCTCTCTTCCTTGTTCTCTCTGAGTTTCTCACCGGAACTGTAAGTTGGTGAAGCTTCGTTCAGCCTTGCCGTCGTTCGTTTTGCTCCGGCAACTGTACTCATCGTCGTTTGGTGAGTGTTCCCACATTGTTTTGTCATTTCATGCGTGATTTATGGGTTTTCCTTTGAGTTTCACTCATTGTGTTCTTCGTGTTATTCCCGTTCTTCGCAGTGTTCATCACATTTTCCAGCTTTTTCTTCGAGGATTCTCTATTGATTCACTAGCATTATGGATTTCGACGAATGTAAGTTTTCTAATCTTTCTCCTTCATCTTCGTCATCTTCTTCATCATTAGAATTTTGGTCTGAGTTTGGTAATCAACCACAACCGCTGAAGATCATTTTTCCAAACGATCCCTTTTTCCCTGAGGTTTTTGCCCCCTATTTGCTGGTGAGTAGAGGAGAGTCCTACATGAGTTGGGTTATAACTATCGTGTTTCTTGAGCTGCTGACACTAGTACAAGAGCGCCTAGCTCACCAGCGCCGGGCACGTCAGCGCCTGGTTCATCTGAGCCCCGCATGTCAACGTCGGTTGGGCCTTCTCACTCTCCTATGGACAGGAGGGATGGAGATATAGGGGCGTCCTTATCGCGAGTGCCAAAGGAATTTGACCAAGTTCCTGTTGATCTCTCATCTTCTACGTCTACAGAAATTCATGAGGCGTTGTCTCCTCCCTCAGAGAGAGCGTCCAACGATGAGGCGTCCTCGATCCCTGAGGAAGCTGGTGGCGCCCATGTCCCTATCTGGGCCTTTATCGGGGATGGGAACCCTCAACAATTGATCTATGGTGAGGAGGTTGATTTCCAAGCTTATCTCGAGTGGTTTCTCTGTGAGAATCGTAAACTAGCCAATGTTCCTTGGGTCAAGGAGGAGACCCAACCATGCGGTCCTGATAGGGCCGAGGTTATGCGGAACGCACGTCCCGTGGTTGACTGGCGTCGTCAGAGGCCAACTGAAAGAGTGCAATAGGCGTTCTTGGATTTGACTAGCGAGGCGGTGAAATAGTACCGCATGCTAAACTTTGGTGTAGGAGAGCTTGAGTCACTCAATTAGAAGTTGATGGCGTCCTCGTCCCGCCGCCGGATGTCGGGGTGTGAAATCTCCACGCTGAGCCATTTGGAGACAGCGCTGGACACTTTTCTACACTGATGGAAGGGGCTTTTTGATTGGTGAGCACGCGCTTTAGGACTGCAATATAGAAATGCCCTTCCATCCCGCTGTCTTGGACCTTCTGGCTATTATGAACATCTGTCCTGTTCAGGTTAGCGCTAATGGGTGGCGCATTTTGCTTGGCTTTATCGCCAAGTGTAGGAGGGACGACGTTGTCGCCACGGCTCGCCTATTTCTATATTTCTTCTATCCACGCTGGGTGGATAATTGTTTCATCTCCTACTACAGACGTCCCGGGCGTCCAAAGATTTTAAAGCATGCCATTAGTAACCCCAAAGAATGGCAACATAAATTTGCTTTTATCAAAGAGTCAGGGCCTGATCGGCCTTTCTGGGTTCGCACGTCAGATGAGCGCGCCATGTTTCTCTTATCCTGGAGGAGGCCTCGTCTCGGGCCATTTGAATGCAATTGGAGGGATTTAACCGTTGACGAACGTTTGGCGGCGCTGCGGTTGATCACCACTGACCTTTTTGATCCCAAACGTTGTATGTGTCTTTTGCTTTTCTTTGTGCGTGTGCATTTTCATCGTTGCTGATTGTTTCTAAGCCTTGTTTTGTAGTGGATGAGGCTTCCTTGGCTGATGTGATCGGGAGCAAGCGCCCCCGTGAGGATAGAGGCAAAGAGAAGGCGGTGGCACCATCGAAGAAGAAGCCTACTTCGGTTCCCAAGAAGCCTGGGAATCTGACCATTCGTGACCCCGTCGAGGTGCCGAGTCCTCCTGCTGCTTTAGGAAAAGAAACCGCTGCGCCTGCGCCTAAGGGAGGGAAAGCGGCGTCACGCAAGTGTGCGCGCCCTGCTAATGAAGTTCCTCTAATCCCAGCTGCTCCAGAGGCTGGAAATTTTAATTCTTTAGAGGTTCTTTCCAACTGCCTTTCTGAGGCAGCGACGGTGAAGAGAGACGACCTAGCTAGGGCGTCCACGGAAAATACTCATGACCCCGTTGAGGAAACTGTTCAATTTTTTTTTTGTTTTCGGGCTGCGAATATTAGCCAACAATGTCTCAAGAAAAGACCTCATTTCTGAGAGGGATACTACGCGCGAGGACGCCAAGAAATGGCGTCGTGTTATGGAAGAAGCAAAAAAGGAGCTGAACCTA
The DNA here is from genome assembly GCA_003254925.1 of Chamaecrista fasciculata. Taxonomy (NCBI): domain Eukaryota; kingdom Viridiplantae; phylum Streptophyta; class Magnoliopsida; order Fabales; family Fabaceae; genus Chamaecrista; species Chamaecrista fasciculata. Next base: position 2,973 of record QANZ01050606.1, on the reverse strand, counting down.
ACGAAAGCGTCTCGAGACTCCCTCCAGACTGGGTTTGAGCGGAGGGGTAAGCAGCTGGAAGAGACTACTGGCGTTCTCAATGCGCTAAACAAGAGGGTTGCTGATCTGGAGGCCAAAGTTCAGAATGGCAAGGACGCCTATGCGGCGCTCAGGGAATTGGCCTTGTGGAAGATCAAGTGGAGGGGCTCCCGGTACAACTACCTGGGTTTTAAGAATGCCATCCAGCAGCTGAGGCTGAGGAATCCAAACTTGGATATTTCGAGGATCTACCCTTATAAGATAGTGGAGGGCCGGCTGATTCGCGATCCTATAGATGTCGACGCCGCCCTGAAGATTCTGAGGATTCCCGAGAACTACACCTTAAAGGGGTACGAATCGGGTGGTGATGAAGACTTCCCATGGTATCCTAACTATGAGGTTCCGCTCTCGGGTGAAGATGGTCAGGGAGCCGAGGACGCCGCACTTCCTGGAGATGGGGACGTCAACGCCCATGCCACCGAGGAGGGGGACAACGTCGCAGATCGTGTTGTTGGATCTGATGACGTTGCAAACGAATTTGCGGGTGATGCTGCGGACAATAACGCCCCTGCCGGTGAGGATACTGAGGAAGCCCCTCCAGCCCATATTGTTGAGGATACCCCAGCTGATGCTTAGGCCTGTGTGCCTATGTTTAATCTGTTTTGGGCTTGTGGGCCCTTTTTAATTATTTTGTGGATTTTCTGTGGCTTTCGTGCCACTTTTAACTTTGATGGTGTGGCCTTCGTGCCGCTTTATGAATATTTTGGGCGGTGTCGCCTATATAACTATGCTATTAATTACTCCTCTTTTGCGTATAGCTCTTTATCGCTTTGCATGCTATGTTTGACTTGCGTTTTTCGTGCTTTGATTAGCGTATTGTTTGCACATTAGAGTGTTGCCTCGCGTTGGGCACGCTTCGAGAGTTTGCGTATCATACGCAGAGTTTTTGAGTAGTCATCCAAGGGAGGATCTGTCTGATTGGTTGGTGAGTGTCATACTCACAAGGCTCCTTCGAGGGCCTTTTTGTTGCTGTTCCGAGGGCGTCCCCCCGAGCAACTTATTTTAGTTAACACAGTGTGTTAAGAAAAAGTGCACTTTATTGATTTAAAAATCTCAGTACAATGGCTCAGTGGCCTTCCTTGATTATTACAAAGCTTCCTTACTAAGGGAAAGAAAATTTGACTTTGGCCATGTTCCAGCGTTTAGAAGTGGTTTTCCTTCAAATCTCTCCAGCTTAAAGGCGTTGTCAGGTAGCCTTTCTATAACCCTGTATGGTCCTTCCCAGTTTGGTCCCAGTTTTCCGTGTCTAGGATCTTTTCGGTTGTTTTCCACAGTTCTGAGTACCATGTCTCCCTCTTTGAGGGTCATGGGTTTGATTTTAGAGTCATGGTATTTCTTAACCATTTGGTTGTAGGCAGCTTGTCTTATGGCTGCGACTTCTTTTCTTTCTTCCAAGCTATCCAGCTCTTCGAGCCTGGAGTTGGCGTCATTGGTACTTGGATAGTTGATTATCCTTTCATTTGTGACATTCACTTCGGCAGGTATCACTGCTATGTGTCCATATGCCAAGGCAAAGGGCGTTTCCTTTGTGGCTGTCTGCTCGGTGGTTCTGTACGACCACAGTACTGAAGGGCGTTTCCTTTGATGCGAAATAATAAGCAAAGGACATATTTCAAACATTTGGAGTCAAATGCTTTTGAAGAGAGAGGGGATGATGCAAAACACCTAGCCAAAGGATTCAAGAGGCTTTGCAAAGGAAAATTTCAAGTGCAACAACAAATAATGCTGAAAAACGTCATTTGTTCAATATGGGCTGAAAGTGGAGCTATACAACATGATTTGGGCTCAAAGACTTGAATGTAAAGAGCTTGGATCAAGTGCTGCATATATGAAGACTCATTTGGGCCTAAATAATCATATTTTGGGCTTAATTTGATGTTTGTATTTAGGCTTTTATTTTAGCACGAATTTAATAATTTTTGGGCTAATGTATTTGAAGTCCAATAGTATTTTAAGACAAATTAAATCAGCATTATTATTTTAATTAGTTGGGCTTCATGTTTAAAAGTCCATGAGGGTTTTATTATTAGTTGGGTTTAGTGTTTCATGACCCATTAGGGTTTCTTTCAACTTAGAGTATAAATACTCCTTTAAGACCTTTTGTAATTCAGATTTGAGATTTGAGTTTATAATATTGTGAGTTTGGTTTATCCAACTTGTGAGAGTGTGTTCTCTCTAGGGTTCTTCATTGAACTTATAGACTTATCAAGGCTTGATCATCCTTGTGGCGTCTTCCAACACTTCGGGTCTTTGTTCGTTCGAGTTCAAGGGTTCAAGTGTGATCATCTAGGCCTTTGTTTAGCATTCTTCGGGTTGTATATTTCAACTTGGTGGTGGGTTCGTGGGATTTTCCCTTGTGGGTTCGCACCAACAGTACTGAAGGGAGTTCATCAACCCATCTTCCCTTGGCTGATTCCAGTCTCTTTTTGATTCCTTGGATGATGATCCTGTTGGCCAACTCAACATGGCCATTGGTGGCTGGGTGTTCCACCGAGGTGGTCTTGTGATGGATTTTCCAGAGATTGCAGAAATCTTGGAATTTCTTACTCGTGAACTGAGCACCATTGTCAGAGATTAGTGTGTTTGGAACGCCAAACCTGGTGATGATGTTTTGCCACACAAACTTTGTTGGGAAATCACAGAGGGAGCGCAGCGGAAGGAAATTAAAAATTTTGGACTAAAACTCGAATAAAACTAAAAGCTAACTCTGTGATTCCTTCCAGGATCCACTAACTATGTTTATACCAGATAAGAAAAGGGATGTTTACCTAGTTTCAATCGGTGACTTATCGTGTTCGCGAATTTGAGAAGTCCACTGAGTGTCCTTCCTCTATCGGTGATCCACACGAGAAGTTTGGCAGATGCCTAGGTGCTAGCCTCCTTCACTTCTTCCTA
>QANZ01050585.1:0-10023 GCA_003254925.1 Chamaecrista fasciculata | reverse complement strand
TTAAGAAAATAATAAAAGCCAACATCCTCTCTCTCTGCTGTCGACACTTTCTGTCTTTTCTCTCTACTCTCCAATTTCTTCCCTTTATCTCTTTAGCTCTTTAGTGGCAATTCCCTCCTAAACCAACTCCTCTCCAACTCTAATTTTTGTTTCTCTTTTTTAAATCACATATTTTTCCAAATTTAGTGGTGCTTGTAATTAAATCTATCCTAATTATCATCTTTTCTTGAAAAATATTTATTTCTAAAATTGATCAGAAAATCATTGTATTCATCCATTAAATATATAGAAAAATTTTATGACTTTTACAGTCCTTTTTTAAATAATATTACTTTTTTGTATACATCAAATTTTATAATATATATTTTGTTGACAATTCAAAAAAATGGTAAAATTTTTATCTTAAATTTTTCTTCAAAATATATAAGATCAACTGAACTCATACTTTGGTATTTAATTTCGATGATAATTATATATTATTTTTTTGATAAATTATGAGTTTTTGTCTGTCTAGGTAACGATCTAAGCGAATAAATATAATAGGCTAAAGTGCACTTTTGGTCCCATAACTTTGACAAATGTCTCAATTTGGTCCCATAACTTTTTTTGTTGCAATTTTGGTCCCATAACTTTTGAAAACGTCTCACTCTTGGTCTCATAATATTGTCATGTTGAGCCTTTCTTTTTATAGTTGATTATGTTGTGTAATTTGCCAACCTAAATCAACTTATATTCTCCATTAGTTACCGTGTTGCTTTATTTATTTTGTTTAACTTATTATAAAAATGGCTAGAACACAAACTAGTTGAATCTAAACATTTAACATTAGAATTTTTTTTTTTGGTAATGAACATAGATAGATTAAAAGAAACAGAGTCTACAATTGAAATGAAAGTTAAGGATAGGACAGGAAACTAAAGAAAAAAGATTAACAGAACAGAGGCAAAGGGTCATGTCTAGATGGGCCACAAGACCACAAATGTCTCTGCATAAAAGGCCCATGGTGGACGGCGAGTTGTTGAGGCGCAGCTTGGGGATCAGGGTAGGAGAAGGCACTGCCAGAAGAAGGTCCGAGGAGAACCAACTGTTACAAACTTGAAGAAGATCTCTAATGAATAGTATGCATCCTTCAAGCTTTTTAATGCTTTTGGGGAATTTCATACCCGCCCAACAAACATGTTCGCCTTCAATGAAGATACCAGCAAGACAAAAGTTGTGCTGCTCTTTCTTACACCAATTGATGATACACGAGTTACCAGAGGGAATATGGTTGATGTATGGAGTGACGATGGTAGGCGCAGGGGGAAGAGTAGATGAGGTATCGTGTGCGGCTTCAGAGAAGGCTTGATCGTAGGCCCTGAAACGACATTTGATCTTGGCGATGGCCTCAGTTGGAGACGTAGAAGAGTTATTCCACATTTTGGAATTCCTGGCCTGCCAAATTATATCAAGCGTAATGAAGATCCATTTTAGGATTGTGAGCCCGTCATCAAGATGGGAGAGGGAAGACAGCTGTGTTGCCAGCCAAGACGGAAAGTCTGAGACGGAGACCATGTGTGACCTGAGGGAGAGGTCAATGCCGAACCAAATAGCACGGGCAAATTGGCAGTCAAGGAAAAGATGCTTTAAGGATTCATTACAACCAGTGCATAACATTAGAATTGAGAAATAGCAGAACGTGAATGAGTTTATGGATCTGTTGATACTAAAAGGAAATGCTAGTTAGGAATATAACAATTATGAGGGAATGTTACAGCACTTTATTATTTTGTATAATCTTAAAAAGTGTTTGACAACATGATCATTGTTTTCTACCATCTTAGGAAGTGTTTGCTAACCTGATTTCTAATGCACAACTTGATGAATTTTCTTTAAAAAGATTAAATAGCATATTTGTTAGTCCTTTTACTACTAAGGATGGATGCAACTTGGAGAATTGGTCCTCCATTGATCTTACTGGATTTGGATCCATCCTCTCTGAATTCGGATCTTACTGTCTGAGATGTATCATGTACGCATACAAATATGAATTGTATAACTGAATTTTTAGTACCCACATACACTAATTTTCAAATGTAATGGAAATGAAGAAAAAAAAAAAGGTCTGACAATAGGTACCTATAATTGACATTCTAGATTTTGACTGACGATATACCTGATTAAAATACTACTTTTGACGTCCTGATTTTTTGTTTGGGTTTATGATTCATATGACTGCATGATCATAACTTAGAATGAAATGGCCTGTTATGAACCTACCTCACTGTAAAACACTAATATTTCATACATAAACTTGTTCTCTCCCTGACATTTCTTTTCCAACTAGAGTAAAATTAAATTTAGAAACGTGGTTTTGTGTGCAATTTAAGCTCATTAGATGAACTGAAAAATAATAACTTGCTTGCAATTTCAGCTCATTTGTCTAAACAATATTGAAATTATCAAGTATAATGAAACTCTTGAAAACAAAGATACTCTTTTGACCCTCCTGGTATGTGCTAGGTGTACATGAAAGGAGAAAATGTGTTATAATTTGGCTTTGTTATTTGTGAATGGGATGTTTCACTAAGACTGAAACAGAGCAACACACGAAGATCAGCAACTACATCATATAAAAGATATTTTTTAGTCATAAGAAAACACATGANTTTGTCTAAACAATATTGAAATTATCAAGTATAATGAAACTCTTGAAAACAAAGATGCTCTTTTGACCCTCCTGGTATGTGCTAGGTGTACATGAAAGGAGAAAATGTGTTATAATTTGGCTTTGTTATTTGTGAATGGGATGTTTCACTAAGATTGAAACAGAGCAACACAGGAAGATCACCAACTACATGATATAAGCTCGTTACTATATGTAAACTTGCAGTTCATAAAGTTGCAACTTTTTTTTTGGTTAAAATAATACTTTTGTCCCTATAGTTTTACTGAATTTGTAACTTTATTTTGAACACAAGAATTTGTAACTTAGTCGCTATAGTTTTATTCTTTGTAATTCAATCCTCATGCTTTGCAATCATGTATAAAAGAACCCTTAATGACTAACAATGTTATAATTCTGTTAATTCAATGCCTATGTGGCATTTCAATGCATCTAGGTGGCAAAATAAAATACACATCAACTTCTAAATGTTACCATAACCACATGCAATGACAGCTTCTCATTCCAGGATTCAATAAAGACTCCTCCGCTACGGGGTTGGATCCGTTAAAGTTAGTTTATGGTAAAGTTCATAAAGTTCTAATATACTAAAAATTCTTCCCCACATTCCTGCGTTTGTATCTCACATTTATTTCCAACTTAATAATATTTTAAAGGAACTTTATAAACTTTACCCTAAATTAACTTTAGCAGATCCAAACCCCATCTGTATGCTCTGCTTCAACTCTTGCAACTGCAGCAGCAACACATTTACCATCAGTTGCATATTGTATTGCATTTAGTCTATTGACTAAAACTACATCAGTAACTATTCTAATATGTATTGTTTTGCCAAAAAAAAAAAAGAAACTATTCTAATATGTATCAAGCAAAGAAACGAAAAACTACCTACCAGTTTGTAACGTACAACCATATAAAGAAATTCAAAGCTTTTGCACTTTCATCTTCTTTTGGCCCTTTCTGAAGAATCATCCTCCTCCTTGTATTGGCACCTTTTAGAATTCATCTGTGTTGCATTTGAACACTCAGCATTTTCATCAACTGATTCACCATATATCAAATGCACTGTTGTATTTTTCACAGAAAATTCAGGTCCAAAAACAACAATAACTTGCACTTCATCATTAGGGTCGAGATTAGATATCATGGCCTTTCGTTCTTCAAGCGAAGGAGAGAGTAATGCCTCTTTCTTGTGAAGCTGGATGGTAGCCTTTGTGTGATTAATGATCAACACATTCATGAGATGCATTGATGAAAAGTTGGGAAGAAAATGGGAATAAGTAATGTGCAAAGTCATCCCTTTCAAGACACAATCAATATCTAGAGGAATTTTGAACACTACTGAGGATCCTTCACCATTGAAGGTCGACCATTCAGGATATTTGTCACCACTTGTAGAACCCTGCAACATTAAACTTACAAGGATTGGTGACGCTATTGAACTATTTATACTAAAAAACATTAGTATATCATTCTAAATTTTTCTGTGGTGAAATAATGAACTTACCAAAACCATGAATTTTACAAGATAGTGAGTTCTAGTGTACAAAAATCACATCAGAGAAAAATATAAACGAATCATTGAAGAAAATTTTGATTTGATATACTAATATCTATTCCTAATAATAAAACATAAGGCCAGATTTTGCACGAGAACATGAATTTTAGAACTTATCTCATACTTTCATTTCTTCATTTATAATTAATATTGCTAAGCTTAGCAAAATAATTACATCAATAGTTCATATTTTGAACTAACAAAATTATATACATCCATAACATTTAAGTTATTTTCATATTATAACATAAACAGAAATTAAAATCATGGAAACTTTATCCTTGGNATAATTAATATTGCTAAGCTTAGCAAAATAATTACATCAATAGTTCATATTTTGAACTAACAAAATTATATACATCCATAACATTTAAGTTATTTTCATATTATAACAAACCGACATTAAAATCATGGAAACTTTATCCTTGGAGTTTAGCATAAAGTTATGTTTTTATTCTTTTTCATTTAACTTGACCACATGATTCTTATAAAAAAAAAACTTGACCACATGGCTGAATATTCCATGAGGCAGTTAAAAAAGTTATGTTTTGTAGTATATTATATTTATTAAACAAACAAGAATTGGAAGAAAACAATATTTATTACAAATTTCATTGTATTAATTATGAGAAAGCAAATAGAGAAAGTAATTATAATGAAAAGAGGAAGAGAATTTGCTCAAAAAAAAAAAAAAAGAGGAAGAGAAAACCTGTGAAATTCTCTCTTCAAGATCTTTGGTGTGCTCTCCCAAATGAATCCAAAGAGAACATGAAAAGTAACAATTAGACAATGCAGAACTTCCCATGTCTGACATTTGTGTAGCATTTTGTTTCGTTTTAAGTTCTGCACAAATTATTGCTATATCTTGTCTTACATGAAACTCCGACTGGCATTTGAGCCTGAGACTTCGAATCTGTGAATGGCTGCTGAGAATGGATGACAGATCATTATAACTGTTAATTTGTATTGAGGGCAAGTTTAGAGATGCCTGGCCAAGGGACTTGGGATTATTCATTGGTGACAACCAAGACCAAATAAGAGAAGGGAACACATCAATTGATGATCCTTCGTGGCCACAGAGAGATACATATTGAATGCTCTTTGCTCTAATTAATGAATGAGGCACATGACTTATACCAGTGTTATCTGCCATTAGAGTTGTCAAGGATGCCATTTGTTCAATGTCCTCTTCCAACTTGTCGATTTTTGAACAACCAGAAAGGATAAGAGTTACCAAAGATTTTAACTTGTAGAAACTTCTTGGGAGATTGCAAAGGCTTTTACAACCCTTCAAATTAACCAGAAGAAGCTTATTCAGATATCCAATGTTCCAATGAATCCTAGACAAGCTTGGACAATCTTTTAGCACCAGCTCTTCAAGATTTGGTAGTTTTGAGAAGTCAGGTGTTTGTGTCAAGTAACAAGAATGGCTTAGATTGAGGAATTTCAGCTTCTCCAACAACTACAAAAACAAAAAGCAAAAAGTATAATTTCAGCAGAAAAAATCATAAGAAAATTGGATGTTCGAGATTATAACAAAACTATATTATAAAGTCTTCACTCAATTGAAATGGTCCTTAACATAATACGAAAACCTGGATATCTAGTAGGGAATCAAGAGAAAAGGAAAAAAAATGCACAAAGTTCAAATTTCAGTTTAATATTTAGCAATCAAGTGATGACACTTTATAATTGACTGGATGGATATTTAGAGAAAAGGGAACATGCTAACCTAATTATAGGCATAAGATATTGTGTTCTTGTGCTTTGAAAGAGAGCTTTCGTCAGTGGATATGTAAGGTTGTAAAAAAAAAAAAACTTTTCACTAAACAGTTTGAGCTTTGAAGTAATTAATGGTTCTTGACAAAACAATGACAAGTTAGTCTATACCTGCGGCTCCTTCCAGAAAACCTTGAGTTTACTACTTTTTAATTCAGCAGCAACTACACTTCCCATGTAAAAGTCTGCAGGTATGCATTTTGAAGGAAATCCATTCCAGTAGAGCCATCTAATGTTTTTCGGAAGATAACCATAATCTCCGGCAAGTGGTACATGATCAAGTTTAAGTAATCTGAGCCTCCTCATCTTCTTAAATGCTTTGGTTTTCAAATGAACTTCATTGGTTCCTTGCAGCTTCAAAGCCAATCCCTCAATAGTTTTAGTTCCCTGTAAAATGGAAGAGAAAAGAAATAACTAAATATTTTTAAAGGAGCCCTCTAATATTTGCTTGATCACAACATAAAGTACAATGCAACCCCAAGATCCTTGTAATATAAATGTAACCAGTTTGCAGACAGAGTCATCAAATATGCCAAAAACAATTTAAAGTTAAGTCCGGGCAAATAAAATCCTTTTTCACTTTAAGTGTAAACAAAGCACGTACAGGCTCTACAAATAACTTGTGCCAATTTTTTTTTTTTTTCAATTAAGATCAAACTCTATATATATGGCCATAGAGGCTCTCCTACCAGGTCAAGAACCATTTGACTCAAAATCTTATGCTATCAAGTGAAATCTTCTAAATGATTTAGTTTTGATATATTATAATATAAAAAAGAAATTCATAGAATATTCAGATAAGAAACAACAAGCATGATGCAATCCATTTATTTGCATTTTGCTTCCTTTCTCATATGGAAAATAAGAATTTGTACCGTGTGATTCCTGAGTACATCGAGTACATCCTCGTGTAACCATAATCTACTACGCTCTTCAGGAAACTTCGGTGATTCTTTACGAATGATTTCTCTTCCCATGTCACGTAGCAAATCATGCATTCTAAGTTTGTTTCTCTTGTCGACAGTTACAAGGCTTCGCTGTATTAGGACACTAATGCCAACTTCTGCAAAACAGCCACAGTCATTTAAGATTTGAGTGGCATAGTTTCTGTATGCACCAATAAAGAAGCATGATATATCCAGGAATATCTCTTTCTCTGTATCATGATTTAATCCATCAAAACTTATTTTTAGTTTCTCTTGTATTTCATGATCAGGTATTCTTTTTAGTCTCTCAAATGTACTTTCCCACTCTGGTTTCTCCCTGTCAAACAAATAACAGCCAAGTACTTGAAGAGCTAGTGGCAATCCTCCAGAATATCTGACTATGTTTCTTGAGAGCGAAATGAAATCTTCTACAGGACTTGCATTCTTAAAAGCATGCCAACTGAAAAGCTCAAGAGACTCACTCTCTTCCATTGGTTCCAATTTATGAACACTGTCCACTTGAAGGATATGAAGTAGATGCTTATCTGTAGTTGTGATAACTATTGTGCTTCCTTGACCGAACCATTCACGACTTCCACATAAAGCATTTAGTTGGTCCAAATGGTCCACATCATCAAATACAATAAGTACTCTTTTATGATGAAGGCCTTCGTTTATGATGATTTTACCCATTTCAACATTGTGTAATCTGAGCCTTCTCATTTTCAATGTGTCTGAAACAAGTTGTTCCTGCAAAGAAATTGGGCCTTTATCTTGCTCCCAAACTTCCCTTACATTTGCGAGGAAACTCTTACCATCGAAATTGCCACCAACTTCATTGTAAATGGCTTTGGCTAAAGTTGTCTTACCAACCCCTCGCATTCCCCATATACCTATTATGCAAACATCATTCAATCCACCACTTAACAATGGAATCACATCTTGTACACGAGAGTTTACTCCCACAGGATGACTAGCAACGGGCAAGTATGTGCTATCATCTACTGTTACAAAGATGGTTTGTAGAATATTGTCAATTAACTCCACTTCATTGCTGGCAAAAACAAGTACTAGTTAGATCAAAGTAGGAAAACTAATCAAGGTAGAAATAGAATACTTCAAAGAAAGAGATAAATTTTTAAACTTGTCAAGAAAATGTAAAAGAAAATATTCTCTGAGTACCTGTAGTTTTTAGAATCCCAGCCAGATAAATTTGCAGCTTCAGTTAGTGCACTCTTCCAACTAGACACCTTTTCTTGTGTTGTTGAAAGTCTCCTTAAAAGCCCTTCAAATGCTTCTCCAAAAGTGCCTGTTTGCTTACGTACTTCTGAGGGGTCCACATTAAAAAACACTGGCAAAACCTTTTGTCCCTTAGTTCTTTGACAGTCCATGATTTTCTCCAGTTCTTCTAGACACCATCTTGAACCAGCATAATTTGTTGAGAATATAACAACAGAAATTCTAGATTCTTTAATCACTGATAATAGTGACGATAGAATATCAGCTCCCCTTTCAAGCCTGTCATCCATGAATGCTTTTATACCAGCGTTTCTTAGAGCAGAATAGAGATGAGATGTGAAAGAGCTTCGAGTTTCTTCGCCTCTAAAACTCAAGAAAACATCATTCATCCAATCAGGTTTTGTCTTTTCATCAAGAATTTCTCTTGCCAAGTCTTTAACCAGCTCATGCATTTGCAATTTGTTATTTTCATCAATTGACACAAAACATCTTTGTATGAGGACAACTAATCCAATTTCTGTATCAGGTGTGTAGTCATTTAATACAACAGAGTTTCTGTCTTTACCAATAAAGAACTGATATATTACAAGGAAAATATCTTTATCTAAATCTGATAAGCCTTCATAGCTGATTTTCAAGGTTGGCAATGTTAATACAATATCATGAGTTCTTACCATTTTCTTCAATTTCGAGAAGGCACTTCTACAGTCATCTACATTTCTCCCAAAAAAGTAAGAGCCTAGGACTTTCAGTGATAATGGAAGTCCACGACAATATTGAACTGCATCTCTTGAAAGCCCAACAAAATCTTCTTTAGGAATTTCTTGCTTAAATGCATGCCAGCTAAAGAGCTCCAAAGACTCATTAAAACTCATTATTTTCAGAGTATATATATCATTTGCTCCTACCTGATCTAGTATTCTCTTACTTGTAGTCGTGATGATGATTATACTTCCAGGGCCATAGTAATAACGTGTTCCACATAGTGCCTCAAATTCTCCCATGTTACACACATCATCAAGTACTATAAGTGCACGTTTATTTGTTGGTACTTTAACTAGATCAAATAAACCATCCAAGCCATTTTTCCTTGAGACTTCTGATACATTTTCTGAGAAGTTTCTGTACTCAAAAATGTGACATATTCTTTTGTAAATAACTTTAGCAAGGGTTGTTTTACCAACCCCTTCTTCTCCGGTAATCCCCACTATTTGAACTTTGTCTAATCGACCGCGCAACAATTTAAGCACATTTTCCACATGAGAATCTATTCCCACAAGATAATCACCCTCAAACAAGTATGGCGATCTGTTTAATATCCTTCTAACAGAGTGAGTTATGTCCTTAATTACTTCAACCCTGAAAAAGACAACTTTGAGACTCATGCAAATTGTTTATTTTTTCCTTTTGAATAAATTGCTATTATTTATAAAAGCATCACAAAAAGTAATTCACCTAATTGTTAATGGATTACAAGTTTATTATTATCTAAAGTCTTTAAGTTGATCATCAATATATAGAGCGTATTATTTATAAAAGCAGTCCCATCGCAAATTTTCAGAGAATGGAAAACTTATGTTTATACAACTTATTTTGTCATCAATATTAATCGTCGTCCACTTTATCCTTGTTTCCGGTGACATGGTCTTTCTCGCTATCGTCCTCAGCTTCCCAGTCTCCCCTAAATTATGTTGTTCTCATCTCTTTTTCCTTCCGTTGCACCTCTCTCACCCATCTTCTCTATTTTTCTATCGACATGAATTATATGAATAATGCATCTTATCTCTTTTCCTTTCTCCTTTAAGCTATTCTAAATTATGATTAAATTAAAATTTTAAATTCTTAAATATAATTTA
>QANZ01050563.1:114898-146526 GCA_003254925.1 Chamaecrista fasciculata | reverse complement strand
AGTTTATCCTCTATCATTTGGACTCTTGCCTTATCATTCACTACCAAATTCAGGTAACAGTCATGTCCGAAGCAGAGAAAGCGAAGACAACAAAAAACAAGCCTTAAAATGCTTCCAGTAAAATGTCTTTAAAAAAGAAATCCCAATCAGTCTGTGGACGTGAAGTAAACTTGTAACAAGCACTGAACATCGTATGTATAAACATATTTGGTACTACAATATTTGTGCTTCCATAGGAAGTTCGACGCTTATCCTTGTTTTCTGTCTGCAATGGAGTTTTCAGCAAGATACCTGTTTTCATAGTGACAGTTCCAAATAACTGAGTGTACAAATAGAAACCAAGAATTCGAAATGATTAATTTAAACAACCAACCCATGAGTCACATTATCATCAAAGTTCAGATCATTGGACACAGAACAAGGAGACGATATAGAGGAAACAACAAATAAGTAGTTCCTGAAAGTGTATATACAGATATTAATGAGAAGAAAGTAAATACATACTTTCCTGTGTAGAAACCAGCAGAATACCAAGCATTCAAAACAACAGTAAGATCTGGTTCTGACCCATTACTTTGATCCAGTTCAGAATGATTCCTCTCTTTCTCTGAATTGCATAGAAAAAACACGGATAAAGATATATACAATTAGGCAGTACATTGTAAGAACCTTTAAAATATATCGAAATCTAGATAGTATCATGGGAGATTAGAAAAGACATTAAAACAAGTTAGAAATGCACGACTCAAGAATTATGAGACTTGAAAAGGAGAGACAGCAGATTCCACGACTCATTATTGAAGTTTCAGCAGATTGCATGTTACTATAATACTGTTTAAACTAGTCATGAATTGTTATGATAACTATATAAACAGAAATTATGTCTTCATTTATCAGTTTAAGCCACCACAGCATGCTTTTGTACATAGTCTTTAGTGTTGATTCGAAGGGCCTAAAATGCTATAACTACCAGATTCCAAAAAAGAATAAATGGCTTCAATTACCAAGAAGTATTTATCATGGGTTTAAGAAGTAGTGGCAAACCAGAGATTTCTAGTTTTTTACTGAGTTTTTTTGAAAACTCATTTAGCAGTTACTGGATATTATTTCAATCCAGCTAATACAATTATGAGAATGAAGGAACCATGAAAATACTTATAAAACCATGAAATGAAATGGAAAATAATTAATAATGAACCAAATCACCTCAAACCAACAAAGATATTGGTGAAACCATTTACTTTTAGGCAGCGACGTTACCTTCTTTTTTATCAGAATCACCAGAAATGGTTGTTTTAATGGTAGACATGGCTCTCTCAGCAACTCCAATAGCTGTTTTGAGGATGTTATCACCTTCACAAGGAAATGACGTTTCAGGATACCTTGCCACCGAATGGTCATTACAATGTTTTCCTACACATGTTCCACCCAAAGTACAACTAGGTACTGATGTGCACAGAGGCAACAAACATTGACAACAACTAGAGCTACATGAACATGGTACATTTGGAGCAGAAACATGGCATGTCGATGTTGAATAATTCTGGGGATTTGGATATTGTACACCAGAACTAGAAGCCTCAGCCATATATTGGTAATTCCATCCACCATATTGATTAAGTTGCTCTAAAATCTTCTGCCTCTGCTCCTCTACTTCATAGTACTGGCCAACTAGGCGATTATACTCATCTACACCTTGTGTATGTTGATAATTGTTCTGTGCCTCTAGTGAATGTCTGATGTCTTGACCACCTGATGCATCTAGATGAGTTTCAGCTGCTTGTGAATCTGTGTGATTACTTTCTACCAAGTCTGGAGTATTACTAGTCTCTCCTGAATCAGGTGCAATTGCAGGAATGCTGCTTTTTTCGTCAGCAACTCTGCTTAATATAGTACAATTGATTATGAAAAATATAAAACTTTAATAATATTGGACATTATTATTATAGAACAAATCAGGGAAGACATTCTTAAAAGATGCCTATTCTTGGAATATTGCACAGGAAACAAGGAGCATCTAGAAGTTCGCTTGGCAGGTGAACAGTTCTATTTGCATTGAATTCCTTCCCATCAAATAAATTGATGACGATCACTATGGATGTACCTAAATGATCGTGATGAGAAAGAAAGAAAATTATAGGTTACTTTATGGAAAAATTTGGCATTTTATTTTGGGTTATTTCACATGGAAAGGAATTATGGCAAGCAGAGAGGATCTGATTTACAACAACCAACCACAAAAGGTGCATCAGTAGCATTTTAGCTTGTTGAGTTTGTGCATTGTGGCATTTCTCATATTCCCTTAATGCACAAACTCAACACGCTAAAATATGCTACTATTTACACCAGAATGTATTGCAATTTTGAGTTATACTATTTGACCATGTGATGAATCTATAAGGTATAAATTAAAATCATTCCTTTCATTTCTATATAGACAATAGTACAATACACAGGTTCAATACACAGGTTAAATTAAACTCTGAAACGGCTTACACATAAGAAGAAATTAGAATTCTATAGTAAATATAAGGATATGGAGCACCTCTGAGTGAGGGGGAATCACAATGGCAATTACCTTATAGCCTCAAGATTTTCAAAATCATGTTTAGAGTCAACTTCTCCAGTTCTGCAAGAGGCTTGCTTCATCTCGGCAGAGTTATTTTTGTTTTTGCTGCTATGCATTACCTATAGAATGTTTCACAAAAAAACAAGAGGAAATATTAAAATGTCACCCCAATTAAAATGGAGGTAAAAATACNAAAAAAAAAAAAAAAAAAAAAAAAAAAAATCTAAATTTCACAGAGCAACCATTCGCTGAATTTCCCATACAATAGGTGAAATTCTGATTTTAACGATTTGTAACATATTAAGAAACAAAAGTTGCTAATTTAACCATCCAACCATTACTTTTGCAGTAAAAGGAGATATAATATAAAATAAAATGGTAATTAGCAGGTGGAGACAAAGCCGCTAGTGATTTATCTTGAACTTCAGATGCATGTACTGAAGTCAAGATATGCTTTGAGAGTTAGACCCCAAACAAATTTATGGGTCCCATGCTTCCACTAACTTAACCAACTGATAATGGCAGTGAATCAATAGAACTTTGCAGAAATCTGAGAGTTAATGCAACCTCAAAACTACTGAAATAGTCTCGATAAAAATATATTACAAAAATTAATTATGGAAAAACAGAAAATCAAATTGTGGAATGACATTGAAATATGCATGTCTTGGAAAGAAGGGAACCTTGTAAGTAGAGATAGCCCGATCAAAGGCATCAATGAGAGCTGAATCATCCCAGAGATCACCCTCCTTCCCCATTGAGAGAGAGCTGAACTCTCAACCTGTTACAACTCAACTGATATAAAACTAAATTCATGCTGAAGACCAATAATACAGCAGCAGACACTTTGGACAAGTTCATAGCTTAGTTGATACCGAAAATCAAACCAAAACCATGCAACAAAACCCATGAGACAGCAGCGCATTTTAGCCAGACTTGACCTCATCATCTCTTACCTAAAACCAATAAGATGCAAGTTTTGGACAGACACAGGACTTATATTTCCATGCTCCAAAATTAAATTCATGCGACGGAGTCATGAGAAAGCATTGCATTTCAAACAACTTTATGTCTCAAATTCTGTACAAATGACAGCCAAAATGGGCGAAAATTTATGACCTACTCTATCTGTATTCTGTAACCAATAGGATCAAAATGCAACGAACAACCATCAAAATTTTACAGCCAATCTATTTATATTGAAGACTAAACATTCCAAAGCCCAAGTTCAAACTTATATGACAACAGTGATAGTTTTGGACGATGATGACTCATGTTTCCAATTCAGAATCAAGCTAAAACAAAGTAGGTATTGTTCGGCTTAATGAGATCAACATCGGTTTCATAAGGACAAGAAAATTCTCATCCAGAATCACGCCAAATAACCCAGGAAGTAGAATATTTACATACTATTAAAACAAGAGTATCGAACAGGACATTAAGCAAGACGTTCATATAATATCGATATCAGTCATTAGAACATTGTGCAGAATTAGTTCTATTCATACGAAACAAACTCGCACAATAGAACATACCAAAGAAAGTCATTATCCAAAAAATACACAAATTTCGAAGAACAAATAAACAACTAAAAAAAAGCTCCATATCATCAACAGCAATGAAATCAAGTAGAAATTAGCATAACACAGACCGAACTGGAAAGTAGCAGAAAAAACTCAACAAATAAGAGCATCTCAGAATTCATGGTAGACTCCATCCATTTCAGTAGTAATAGTAGTCACTGTTCGCAACCTTGATAAATTAGTAGCAAAGAAGAGAAAAGGAGGTCAGATAATTCACCTTCACCTTCCCAGTCGAACCGAAAGGTGAAAAATGTTCTCCTCAGTAGCTTCGACGATTGAACTCCGATCGCTCCTACTTTTCCTAGCTTCGACACACTGCAATCGTCTTCGCCGATGAGCCAGCCCAAACTTGCTCACTGTAAATAATTTTATATACACACACATTTATACATTTATATATATACACTATGGGCTTTGCGTGTCCTAACGGGTATGCAAACATGTATATAAAATAAATAAGGGACTAAATTGTTAACTTAGTAAAGAAAGAGAGACCGAATAGTAGATTTTTTCTTATTTTTAATTTCATAGACTATAGTTTTAAACATGAACAACCAGAAAATGGGTGGAGCCATATAATATAAGATATATTATTGGGAAATTNTTTACTAATTTAATAATTATTCATGTTGTGACTTTTGTATATTTTATTAATGTAGGACAATGAAATTATAGATTCACACGTATATCTTATTGTTATATAAAGTTTATAGTTATATTTTATCAATTATGAAATATTTATATTTAAAATAATTAATATTTATTTTATTTATATATTTATGATGTCATCCGATTCAATCGTTGGTCCAACCGATTGAATCAATCAACCCATGACCCGAAGGTCTGTCCGGGTCACTCTCCGGTCCGGTTTTAATAACATAAACTTAAAATACAATGAAAAAAAAATAGTAAAATATTTTATATTTTATTTTATGTTTTGAAAAATAAAATAATTTTTATTTACTCACATCACATTTATTAATGAGGTTCATAATTCTTATGCTTTATATTTACCTTTCCTTGTTCATGTTTTACACGCTGATTATTTAAAAGTTCTTAACATTTGTTCCTATTTTTCAATATATGAGTCTCTTTTTGGTCAGAATTTATGATTTTTTTTGTTGTCAAAATGTACTCATTTCAAAAGGGCTTTCAACTATTAGAGATTCAGTGGAGGAAAAATACAAATGTAGCCCGTAAGTAATGGTATGTGGGCCGTGATTGTTGGGCCTATAATATTTATCAATACAGCCCAAGATACTTGAGATTAAAATTTCTCCAAAGGAAATATATAGATGGCCCAGCTGGCAGTTTCCCTTTGAAGACAAGTTTGGAATTCCATCCTTAGGCAGCCTTCTATTGTCGTGTTTATTTTTTAAGAAAAAAAAGGGAGGTATGTCGTATTGAGTTATTTCTATTATTGGAAATGAATTGAAGTTGTTGAGGAAGGAAGGAAAAAGGGTTAAGGAAAATGTAGTAAAAATGAATCCAAGAGAAGATGATGTGTTGACAGTATTAAATATGTCTGAAGGTGCCATGTCTGAATTGAATGAATGCTGAATATATGCATTGTCTTCTCCTTCTTCTTCTCATGCTTTTAGGCTTCTCTTTTGGTAATAAATCCAGGGTATTCACCGTCGGGAACAGTGACTAATTCTTTCGCTGTGGTCCTTCAGTTAAGGGTAAACGGTTGGTCACAAAATGCTTTCCATACCCAAAAGTGAGATTCGAACCTCACCACTTGATTAAGGGATCAAGTGAAGAACCACTAGACCACACTCCTATGGTTCTCTTTGGTGAGCCTGATATCAACACTCTACAGTGAGACGTTGAGAGAACAGTGGTCCACATGTTGACATACATACATATATAGAACCAGAGAGAGAGAGAGAAATAAAAAATTAAAAAGAAAGGAAAGAAAGAAAGAGTTGATTGGTATAAAATTGGATGGGGAAAGCAAAAGCATTGAGGAGTGATGAAAATGGGTTTGGCATACGTCACATCCTGACATTGCTCAAAAGCATCAAAAAGTAAGTAATTATGAATGAATGATTCAGTTTCAGACCTTTCTGATAAAGTTAAAGTTGCTACTGTCACTCTGTCCCTCCCAACTTTCCTATCTCCTCCTCTCACATTTCACTATTTTCATCAAAACCCCCTCAATTTTTTTTTTCCTTCTAAGGGCACATGTTAGTTTTTTTGATTAGTCAAATAAGTTTTTAAAATATTAAAAATTATCTTTTAAATGAATTTTCTTAAATTTTAAAATATGAAATGCTCTACCAACTAATCAAAAGAAACATTAATAAGGGCATATGTTAGATAATTATTTTTTTTAATTTCAATTTCAATACGCTAGCTACATATCTCATATATATGTTGTGTTATCCTGTTTACATTCTCGGTCTTCTCTTTTTAAGAAACCTATATAAAACAATATTTAATTGATTATCTTCCTAAACACTGAGATATATATATATATATACTAGTTGCTTTGTGTGCCCTAACGGGCACGCAAATATGTATGTAAAATAAATAAGGGACTAAATTGTTAACTTAGTAAAGAAAGAGAGACCAAATAGTAAATTTTCTCTTATTTTTAATTTCATAGACTATAGTTTTAAACATGAACGACGAGAAAGGGGTGAAGCCATATAATATAAAATATATAGATCGCAACACAAAGAGAATATTAATTTGTAGAATTAAAATGTTGATAGAGGTGGAAAAGTAATTAGTGGGTTTTGTTGGGGGTGAAAGTAAGAGAAAGGAATGGATAGAGAGCAGAGTAGCCCGCGTTGAATGGTGGGCAGAGGAGAGAGAAGTAGGGTTTAAAGACAAAGGAAGGATACAGAAGGTATGGTATGGTGGGCATGGTGAGATTAGTGAATAGTGAATGTCACATACATTCTCTCTCTTGCCCGAGAACTCAGAAGGCTGCCCGAAAGATCAAAGATGTGAAAGGACAGAGATGGAGACAACAACCCCATTCCCATTCTGATGCTTCAACGTCAATCATAAACCAATAGATTACTAAATCATTTCACTCTTCACTTGTGACTCCCGCCTTTTACTCCCACTTAATTATTTCATCTTCCCATTTTGTCCTTTTTTCATCATATTCATTTCTAAATATCATCCATTCTTTTCTTTTCCATCCTCTCATATATATCATCTCTCTCAATAATTAAAACTTCATCATCACACACACACACATATATATATATATAAACAGTTATTTTTATTTGATATATATATAAGAATGAATGTTGTTATTTGTCTATAAAATCGGGAACATATATACTCCGTATCCTATGCTGTTAATTTGTCGTTGCTCCACGAAAGAGTATCACTGTGTTTTGCTTTTGCATGTTATGTTTCCAATTCTCACTCTCTCTGATTCTCTTCTCCCGCGACAATCTCGCCTTATTATGCGTCGTCTTCTATTCATTCTCTCCTCTTTGTCTTTTTTCCTTGTTCTCTTCCCCAACCCATATCAATTCTATATACATATATACAATATACTTATATACCATTCATCCACCAATCACAAACACTCAACCACACTCTCCAATATTGTCCATGTAATTAATTAATTCAACCATGAAATATATCCTCATGATCAAGTACCACAATAAATGCTTTAAATCATGGTTATATACTCTTATAGTNTGCTTTAAATCATTGTTATATACTCTTATATAGTTATTTGCCTTATGCACTACTTGTTGGAAAATTAATTTAAATTTATATTCACCTCTCTCCCTCCTTTTTTCTATAGAAAGTTTGAGCTAAGAGATCTCTAATATCATAATGTATGTAAGATTTTTGCAGTAGTGAAAGATATACAAGTTCTCAAAAGTAGAAGAGATACGGCCATTCACTTTTGCTAACAACGTAACATTAAACATAGGTTCTTGATTTAAGATTTTTAAACAACAATGTATACCAAAGTGAACTTTATCCAAAACTCACAAAGCAAAACTATAATTTTCCCTATAATTTGAAATCCAAATCTAGCATAACCAGTCCACCCAACTTTCAAAGTCTATAATGCAGGAATGAGAAGTGAATGAATTAAAAATTAAATTTCAACGTATATATGAGTAAAAAAAAACTTGTGATTTATAATGTGTTTGTATATATATATATACAACAAAAAGAAAAACTTAAAAAAGAATAATAATGCCAAAATTGTGATCAGTCTCACGTCACTTTGAGATGTTACATAACACGAAGGTAGATCCATTTTGGTGTGAAGCTCCATGCATCACAACACAACTTTGCTCAAATAAACCGAAACCTCAATACCATTTTCACCACATACACTCTTTCTCTAATTTTGCTAACTTCCCTCACTTTCCATTCTCTCTCCTCAGACCACTCAATGTGTCACACCCACCCAAACTTCACTGTAATACTGATCCACATTCATCTCGTATTTCAAAAAGAAAGAGACAGATTAATATATTTATATAAGAAAAGAAAAGTATAGAAATAAAATAAAGGAAAACTTTGAATTGTGCCTGCGGGTCTCTCTGAAGTCTGAACCTGACATTGCTGAACATAAATTGATTGCATGAAAATTCCATGCAACACACTGTCACCCCTACTGTTCTAAAATGGACCCTAACACTCCAACTTTTTCATGCAAAACATCTCGAGCTACTCAAGCTATCAATTATAAATTAATTTAATTCACTGAAAGGTACATTACTCTCACTCCCTCACACCACACCACGCTTGGATATATATTATATGGCTGAAAACCAGGGCGCCTCATCAGTTGAAAAAAATTTATTTGAGTAAATTAACTATCATCTTATTATCTGGTTTAAATGATTCATTTAATCTTCTTTTAAGTTCTAAGGATTGCATTGATAAGAAAAAATTAAGTTGCAACGAGTCATAATTTTTTTAGAATTAAATCAAAAATTTTAAAAAATAAAAAAAAATGATGTAACACTTGCCAGTTCTGTCCAAACAAAAAACACTAGCGGGTTAAAGTTTCCAAAGTTAAATCTGAAAAATTCTAGCTCTCACAATAATACTATTGGAAAACATATTTAATATATAAATATATATTATTAATAATAGCAGAGCAGAGCATGCATGCAGATCTGACGGCTGCTATCAGAATGCGACACGTGGAGGAAGACCTTGGACCGAGGATAAATGATGATGAATCTGAATGATAGTGTAATGATGAATAAATAATTTGGGTATCGTTTTATTCGTGAATATATATTATCGTTTTATGTGTATAAATATATCTAGGCTGTGAAACTAGCTAGGTTCTGAAAACCAGTACGGCTTCGCTTCCTTATGAGAGGGTTGAGTGCGTACATAGCTCAAATGACCAAAAGCTTTTACAGTCTTTGCCTTTCTTAATTACTTATGCTTCTGCCATATTTCTGCTCTTTCACCTACTGTATATAATATCTCTCACTCAACACAACTATATATATTTGAAATATTTATATTAAATGAAATTCCCATGGATATTTTTAATTTGATCATGTTCAAGGGCTTTATTTCAATATTGAATTAGTAGAGTTGAAAAAAGTGGGTGGTCCACTGGTCCTCACAAGGGTGGACTAGTATCAATTATTTAACACGCTCTTGCATGGAAATTTTTCCTTAAGTCAAAAGGTGTCTGAAGAAAATTTATGTGATAAAGTCCAAAAATTAAACAAAAAATCAATATGACTTTTCAATTCAACCTCACTTTTTATTCTCTGCTACTTTTTATTTTAACGGAAGTTTTAAATATATTCTAGGTGTTTTTTATTCCATAAAATGAAAGTTTGAACTTAATTCTTACACACATATAGTTCAAAAGAGGATAATTAATCAATGTTGCCTTCCTCTACCATTTTCAGGATGATTCAGTTTTCACATTTGTCAATCATGAGATGAGAAAAAGATATTGGTTAACCTAGGGTTATACTTTTTGCTTTTCAATTAGATAGCAAAATAAAAATTTTATGAAACTAGAAAACATTCAAAATTTATTTCACCCCTCTTTAATTGAGTATGACTGAATAGCTTTCATTTTTTAT
Source organism: Chamaecrista fasciculata (assembly GCA_003254925.1). Classification (NCBI taxonomy): domain Eukaryota; kingdom Viridiplantae; phylum Streptophyta; class Magnoliopsida; order Fabales; family Fabaceae; genus Chamaecrista; species Chamaecrista fasciculata. Next base: position 136,312 of record QANZ01050563.1, on the reverse strand, counting down.
TCCAATGTAATAATTACTGGAACTAGTTTTGAGTATTAAAGGATATATGCGGAAGGGTATACCATATAAAGCGCAGCTACTTATGGGATCTATTATACTAATTAGCCTTATTTATTTTAAGAAAACTAATTAGCCACTTTTTCCCTTTTATTTCTTAAAAGAACCCCATAAATTCTTGTATAAATTGAAATGGAAATTAGGTTTTAACAGTGCACGCCAGGTTAAAAAGAAAGTGCTACTCAATGGCAAGAAAAAATGTTAAAAAGAATTTTAACTTTTATAAATCTCGCTTCTTATTTATTTTTAGGCTAAAGTGCAAATTTGGTCCTGTAACTTTGCTGCAGTTCCCAAATTAGTCCTATAACTTTTTTTGTCTCGAATTTGGTCCTGTAACTTTGCTCTAGTTCCCAAATCAGTCCTATAACTTTTTTTTGTCTCGTATTTGGTCTTGTATCTTTGCTCCAGTTCCCAAATCAGTCCTATATCTTTTTTTTTTTATCTCAGTTTTGGTCCCATATATTTTGAAAACCTCTCACCGTTAGTCCTCTGTCTATTTTAAATTACAGGTTAATCCTGAAAACTTCAAGTCCCTTTCACTTTAGTCCCTGACTCTCAAAATGAAAGAGCATCCCTGAAGATTTTCAAACCTTTCATCTTGGTCCCTAATCCATGAATTCTTCATGAAATGGAATAGAAATGCAAAAACAACACAAATTAAAGCAAATAACAGAGGGACCAAAACTGAAAACGTAGAAAATTTAAAACCCACCGGAAAACTGAAAAAGCTATCACCTAGATCAATATGATAAGCCAATATTTACATAAATAAATAAAAAAAAAGGCTAATTACAATAATGAATAGAACACGTGGAAATGGTATTTTTACAAGGATTAATGATAATTGCATATTTGAAATTGATTGATGATCCTAACTTTGGGACTAAGGGTTCATTAACTAAGGAAGGTAATTGTATGTTTTTGCCTCAGTCGATGATCCAATGGGTTTTAAATTTTCTGTGTTTTCAGTTTTGGTTCCTCTATCATTTGTTTTAATTTGTGTTGTTTTTACATTTCTATTCCATTTCATGAAGAAAACATGTATTAGAGACCAAGATATAAGGTTTGCGAATCTTCAGGGATGCACTTCCACTTTCATTTTGATAGTTAAGGACTAAAGTGAAAAGGGACTTGAAGTTTTCAGGACTAAACTGTAATTTAAAATAGACGGAGGACTAACGGTGGGAGGGTTTCAAAACATATGGGACCAAAACTGAGATAAAAAAAAGATATAGAACTGATTTGGGACCTGGAGCAAAGATACAGGACCAAATACGAGACAAAAAAAGTTATAGGACTGATTTGGGAATTGGAGAAAAGTTACAGGACCAAATTCGAGACAAAAAAAGTTATTGGACTGATTTGGGAACTGCAGAAAAGTTATAGGACCAAATTTGCACTTTGGCCTTATTTTTAAAGTTTTAAAGAAAAATATTTTAACCATAGAATGACTTGATGTTATTCCCATTAAAATAAATAAATATATATAGGAGGAGCAAGTAATGATAATAGCAATAATTGCTATAAAGGTACCATGCAAAATAGAGTGGCAGTATCAACTACACGTGGCTCCATCGTCATCGTTTATTCTGACATAGTCAAACATCACGTGAACCACACGCTCGAACACAACGAGATTTAAGATCCGGTTAACGGTCGAGATGCATCCGTGAATACACGTACACTTGTGGAGAGTAAGAAATAAGCAGTCAGCATAATTAATTGAAGGATAGACATTAGTGGACAAGTTGGAAAAACAAAACAAGAGTACCATTCTTTATATTTTTTTACTTAATTTCCAAAGAACAAACAAATAGTTTTATCTATGGCAAAAAAAAAAAAAAAGTTTAATCAAACGAAATTCCGTAAATATTATGTTCCTTTTTATTTTTTAATATATTAAAAATGACAAACTATCCATTGGGTGATCTCTACCCGATCACTCTGCTAAATTGTCACGTTCAAGATCCACTTGCCAGTTGAATGCTTATAATTATTTCTAGGTGAGTTTTTTGGAGCTTAAATTTCTTTCATGTCAAATATGTTATTTCTAGATTTTTATTCATAATTTGTTTATTTTTTTTATTCTTTTAATTTCACCATCAGATGAGTACTATAGAGCCTATTTCTCTGTGTATCGTTTCAATTTTATCAAATGTTCTTGAACGGGTCTAGAGAGCCTTTTTCTTATCTTACTTCCTTGCATAAATTTTTTTGTCTCATCGTGATAGAAAAATCAATTTCCTCATAGCTTTATAAAAATCCTATAGGAATGAGCATTTGATCAAATATATATATCTTCTTTTAGACTAAGAAAAGAGGGAGGAAAGTGTAATAAGTATCTCTACAATCGCTCATAAAATTAAGAGGTATGCAATAGTCTCGATGAACTCAATATTCAACTCACTTAAACTTTTCTTTTACCAAAAATAAAAAATCATAATTGGGCCTATCTTCCTCTTTTCATCAGTATATCTAATGATATTAGTTGATTTTTTTAAAAATGTGACGAAATGGAGAAGCAAACAAGTCACAAGGTTTGAAAGCGGCAAGAATTGAACCTCATTTGATTTGCCATACATAGATAGCCTCGTTTGCGTCTGGGGATACGTCCTTTGTTGTTAGGGCCTTGTTTGGTTACACGAAATCACCTCTTTCTTTTTTGTACTACATTTGTGTCTCTGTTTCCGGTTAGATTTGATTTGATTTGATTGTAGATTTTTCAGTTTTTAGGGTTATTTTGGTCGGACCGTATTTTTCAATCTGGTTTGAATTGTAATCTAAAGACGTAGTAGTTATCTTTTGGAAATCACATTGGTAATTAACTTGAATGTTTGTTTGGTTTGGTTGTAGCAATTATATATATATATATGCATATGTATGTGTGTGTGAGTGAGTGAGTTTTGCAATTGGTACAAGCAGATCTCTTTTTGTTTCTATTGCTGTGAAAATATAGTGTCCCACTGGGTTATCTGAACACTGATGACTCCATGCATTCGTGCAAAACCAAAAAGAAAAGCAAATAAAGGAGAGAAAAAAAAAGAAAACAAAAGCTAAAGCACTTAATTCCTTTTCTTTCTTTTCATATCTTTTATTTTTATCTTCCTAAATTTCAACAACAACCATTGCCTTTTGTTTCTTTTCATCAATTCCTCTTTTGTTACTCCCACATGCATCCTCAAAAGCCTCAGCAATCAATACTTTAAAACCCAAACTCCTTTTTTTCATAAATTAATTTGCTTTGATTTTTCCATTTACTGCACCAAAGATACTGTTCATGATTTCTTTCTCGGAAGCTTCTCAGTGAATTTTTGTTCTAAATAGACTTGGCAATTTATAGATATTCAAGATTACCTAACGGTAAAATCACCAGTTCGTACCATCCCTGGATTTTAGAAATTTCACCATCATATCATGGGGACCATTCATGAATTAACTGGACGACACCTTTTCTGTAATTTAACTAAATATTTGCATTAAAAATTGGTTATAATCTCAAAACATATACATTATTTTTAATCTCAAGTTTAGTTAGCTTTAACTAATATCAAGTCATTATCTTTATTCATGAGATTTTTTTTAATAGAAAAATTTTAAGTGGGTGTAAGCACCGGTATTCAATTAGAGTAGGAGAAGACTTCTCGACCTCAATCATAAAAAATTGAGAAGCAATTATAATTAGCTAAAGCATTGGAGTACGTAGAAGTAAGTCTCAAATCCATCACTGGTTAATTGTCATAAATTTTGTTAAAAATAATATAATAAATTCTCTCAACCATTTGCACTATTAGTTGCTAATTGGGATAATTAAGGAGTTTAATTGAAACAGTGTATGTTATTATTTCTCACAATAATTACAAAAAATAAAAAAAAAAAACCGTTTCCCAGGCATGATTTGCTTTGAATTTCCAAATTAGGGGAAACAAAAACTTGTATATATTATTGAATGATTGAATACAATACCGTACGTACATACTGTCGTTCATTTTTGTTATATAAAAGATTTTCTTCGCTTAAAATGTTAAATTCAAATTTAAATATAAATCAGTACTAACAATGATCTCTCAAAATGGAATCATGAAATTGCCGACACAATAATTTTCCCAATAATACTTTTTTTTGAAATGATTTTCCCAATAATTTTATTGATACATGCACAAGTAGTATATATCTCATATCCTAAAGATGTATGTGATCATTCTTTCTTTCTTTTTTGCTTTTTTTTTTCTTTTAAACAGTAATAATGGGATGGGTTCAGGAATGCTTTTATTGTGATTCTTCCTTAGACCTGAGTTTAATGCTGTTGGTTGGAGCATAATAATGTAGTACAATCTGGATAGTGATTGACGTGGAGAGAAAAAAAAATTAGGAAGCTTCGATGCGTTTGCAGTTTGTTTCCACAGAAGTGTTATTTCATCTGATACAAATGAATAATTGGCATTGTTGTAAATTTATTGAACTTAATATGGCAGTGTAATTGCTAGTTCAACCTACTTATATATGCAGGTTTAATTAAATATAATGTTAGTTAATTAGCTTGGGAGTCAGCAAAACATCAAATCCCTGGGAAAATTAGTATTTACATCAAAAATAAAATTTGAACTCATGACCTTATAAATTACTATGAATTAAATCTTATTGATTTGTATATATTTAGTAATTGAACCAACTTTTGTTAGCCAACGCCACTATCTTTTTGACAAGCTTATTGTGTATATATATATAGTTCAAAGTCGTATCAAATAAGTACAAAGTTAAAGCAACGGCAATTTCTAAAGTTAACCTATAGCAGTTAAACTTTTCAACATAAGAAAATAATACTGTATTAATTAGTACGTAGTTTAATATAAATTATAAGGTAACATATACGAATATTATATGGGAGGATTTCAATTTCAGGTTGCTGGTGTCGAGGAAAATCTCAACTTGATTCTCGTGTAATGGTTAGTAATTTGATTTCATCCAAAAAAGAAAATTAAAAAAGCATGAGAAGGAATACATAATATACTTTTTCTAAATCTACTTTTTTTTTAGGGAACTCTCACACTTTATCATATCGCTCCTTTCTTTTGTAACTTGACTACGTCCCTATTCTTTTTGTCACTTTATTCTAAATTTTCAGTCTTTTCGTGAGTCCATATTCCCAATCCTTTCTTTTTACACTTTGTGTAAAAGCATGTGATTATGCCTAGGATTGATTATATATAAGAACCAAACTCTCCCAATAGGAATAAAATTGTATATATATATATATATATATTCATAAAATTTAAAGTGCTCCATTACAATTACCAAGGATATCACTTCATACTTTAAGGTTGCTAAAGCTCTCCTTCTCTTTTTCTCTCTTTTGTCCCTCTCTTTTCTTTCTGTATCAGATTGCAAAAACATAGAAATCAATCAGATTTGATATATTTACCAAGAAATATAGTAATTATATATTGATTGATATTGATATGGATGGATCTTACAAGAGCTTGATAAGAAGGACAAGCTTTTCTTTTTTGTTTTTTTTTTCTTTTCTTTACTTTCCTTTTTTTTTTCTTTCCCACCCCTTCTCCTTTTGCTGCTTTCTGTCTTTCTTGTCTGCTTGTCTTTCTTTAGCTCCTAGCTTTCACTTTTCTTTTTCCCTTCTGTATTCTTTTGGCTTTCTTTTTCTCTTGTTTTCTCAGCAAGTACCCGATTCTCTCATTCCAGCCCTAGTTAGCTCTTACAAGGATATATATTAATTATAATAATTTCAAAATCATGAATAATTAATATAATGCTCAAGAAGATATATATATGATCTCAAATTGGCTGGCCTAGGCCTAAGCTAAATTCTAAATCCAAATTAGGCTTCTTGGGGCTTGATCCTGAAATGTCTGAGGATGCACTTCCATCTGATACTCTCTCGTAACTTTGGCATTTCGGATCCATTTCCTTCTGGAAAAAATAAAGAAAGAAAGAAAGAAAGAAAAATGTTGGTGTCATTTAGTTACTGCAGTTGAAAAAGGACAAAAATATGCTATATTTTGCATATATCTATTCTAACATTCTCTGAAAAAAATATGTCAAGGAGCATGCTTTACAACTCATTAGTACTATATATATGGTTTGGTTAAAGAAACTGATAACAAACACATAATAATAATAATAATAATAAAATCTATTCAAGTGATCTAATGCTCTAATCTATTAATATATAGAACAAGAGAAATGAAGAAAGAATAAGGGGGCGATCATAAAATTACTGATGGTTCAGTATAACTAAATATAACATAACAGAAGTGTGAACTTGTGTTTGAGAATGGAAGGACAATTTGACTCAGAGAATAATGGGATATTTATTAATATACACATATAATCTGGCACAACAAAAAGCCTGCGCTATTTAGAATATAATTTGCATGGTCATGTGCTAGCTAGTCCCATCTATTATCTATATATATTTGTATAGCGATTTTCAATCATTACTAAAGTTATTTGACCCGTGATGATTGAGTCAAAGGAATTAGGTTAATTTAGGGTATTAGATCTCTGTCTGATTTTGGATATATATGGTGTTCAGCTATTAATCAATGTATGTGAGTATGTGAGTGTGAGACACCTTATTTTACAGCGGATGGAATTGTTGGGTGTTTTTACTTTTTACCCTTGAAATAAGGTGAAAATGACAGGTCTTCACCCATATGAATTTGTGAAGGACAAAGCAGCTTTTGAAAAGCCCTTTCCTTTTCTCGTCTCTATAATTAATGAATGTGCATGGCTGGCTTGCTACTTCAAAAAAGATCAAACGTAATTTCCTTTTCCTCCTCCCAACTCCCTTTCATCATGCCTTCCTAAAGGCTAAAACACACCTAACTACCTAAGGATATTCTAATATATACACATGTATATATTTATATTTGCTTTAACTTTTTATAATTATAAAGAAATAACAATTAATTTGAAAACCAAAAGGCCTAACTAGCTGGCTCATTGGAAAATAAATAAATAAAAGGGGTTTGGTCAAAGTAATTAATTTTACCTCAAAAGAAGTCACAATATTTCCAGCAGAGTAATCCACATCCCCCTTTGGCTTTCCATGCAACCAAGCTTCCCTGTTCAAAAATTAACCAAAACAGTACTTTGAGAGAATAATTCCCATTACTGGAAGCCATGCAGAGAGGAAAGAAAAGCCATCTTTTACGGTGACCATATATATATATATATATATATATATTAAGTAGTTCCTTTTTATTTATTCACTTTATTCAATAAAAAGTTGAAACCATCCCACGCAGTATATATATAGACCATTATTATTGCCCATAATAATAAAACCACTCAAGTAAGCTTCAAAGGGCATGTGTATATATATATAGCCTTAGCACCAATGGGAGATTTAGCTTTGACAATATAGGAATTATTCCTATATTATAGGGCCCCCATTCAATAGTCTTATGTCTGTGCCCCACAAAATCGTATGGAAAGAGAAATCTGTGAAACTCCCACATCTTGAACTATACATACAGACACAGTAGAGAACTAGAGATTATAATTATTACTCCATCATGGGGTTTTTTGGGTCCTCATGGTGGTGAACAGACTGAAAGAATAAGCTATAGCAAACACTGGTGAAATGGTTTAATATATAATAGGAGATCGATATAAGTAATTGATGATGAAATGTGTATTAGCAAGGTGGGTTTTGGAAGTTGGAACTTAATTAGTTTTAGGAGCCTTAATTAGCATCCAAGGAAAATGGTTGTGTTTCCAAATTCTAATCCAGCAACTTTTTTTTTTGAACATATGTCAGTTTCCACAAATTATTGAACTCATACATATACACTGCGTGCATGTTTCATCATCTTGAATTGTATATAAATCCTCCAAGTGAAAAATATTGAAGCATAAGAAAGATAATAAATGAATATATATTGAAACACACACACACACACACACACACACACACACACATATATATATATATATATATATATATTACCTGGAAGAGTTGCTCCAAAGTCCACGATGTTCTTTATCTTGATTAGCAGTTAGTCTTCCTTGCTTGGTGGACAGATCAGACGACCTTCTTGAATTGTTCATTTCAAACATGAAATCTTCAGAATTGTCTCCAGACGATCCGTTGTCATATACATCAGATTGCCCTTCATTTTGAAATTAAATGGTACGTACGTAAAACAACACGTAAGACAAAATTGATTTTCTAATTAAGTTCTAATCAAGATAGATATATAGTTTGAAGAAGAATAGTATGAAAGTACCCTGATCAATGATGATGATAATAATAATAATAATAATAATAATAATAATAATAATAATAATAATAATAATAATGCATGAGCACTCACTCACCTGATGAAGCCGCTGCTCTATCTGTGGTTTTCACCGTTCGATACATCTGTATATATATAATTTTTGACATTATTAATATGAGATTGCCTTCGTGCATTTTGAAAGATTGAAAAACTAAAACTACAATCTTAGCCAATGACTATATATTTTTTTTCTTGAACAAAAAAAATAGGTCACAACACATCACAGTCACTCTAGGAGGCTGATTAGTGAATCCAAGAAGTATGGAAGGAAAAAGATGGAGAAAGCCCTCAATAATTTTTGTTTATTAAAAAAATGGGACTAAACCTGTAAGACTTTAAATTTGGTCACAGAATTAATCACAGAGCAGTACAAGCTGTAACAGAGAAGCATTAAAGGCTATGGGAATGCATGGATGTGTACATGAATGGATGAAGCCAGTGACTAACCATGGTTAACTGTAGGTATAGTTAAGATACCCATCCAGGGTAGATATCATTGTGAAATGATGGTGTTCTGTACTTTCTTACCATTTTTATTTTTCTTTTGTACATGCAAATTTGCTTCCCCCATAAGATAAAATATTTTTATCTGTGAATTGATGATATATATTCAAGAGAAGGACTTAAATTAGGTATATTATATATATATATATATATGAACTTCTCTCGGCTTGGCTGCCACTATTTTGAAATTTTGGGGCTTTGTCTTTACTTGTTTTCAGAAATCGATGATTTACCACTTTCTCTTTCTCTCTCTCAATAATATTTTTTCTTTTTTGTGGGTTGAACTTGACTGGTTCATTCTTCCAAGCAAAAAGCTGTATATTAGGTTGCAGAAGCACAGCCAACAGATCTAATAGAAAAAGAAGTGCTGAGGATTTACAACACTTTTAGTGTGGGCTGTAAATATATGTAAAAGTACGTTTAATAAAAAACCCCTTTAGCTAAAACTCCCATCAGAAGAAACATTACCTTATAGCTAGAATTAAGGATGAAGAATTAGTTTGGTTAAAAAAAAAGGACAAATCCCAAATGCAAAATTTTCAAATTGAAGATATTAATGTTGATTGACTAATATGTTGCTCAAAACAATAATTAATTACTAGATATACAAATGGAAGCAGGTGGAGGTGAAGGAGAATCTAAGGAATTTAAAATATATATATATTTATTACCTGCAAATGAGATTTAACATGGGCCAAGGTAAGATCCTTCACATCCATTAGCTCGAGAACTGATTTGGGGGTTGCCCCTATAATAATAAAGGAAAACTCATGAGTAAGAAAGTGGAGAAGAAAAAGAGGGGAAAGGTAAAATTAAGACTAAGATAGATAGATATAGTAATGAACATACTTTCATGGCCACCCAAAAGCTCAACGGCATGAACAAAGCGAGCATGGAGAGTGGAAGTCCAACGCATGCGAGGGGCTCTCATGCTTCGTTTAGGAGGGAATCGAGACAAGAATCGAGACCTCATCATCATATTCATATTCATAGCACCAGCTTGAGATTGTTGGAACAAAGGATTTGAAGAAGAATTAGAAGTAGTATTATTATTTGTAGTAGTAGTGGTAGTGGTAGTGGTTGCTATTGCTGCCGCTTGTGTTGTTGTTGTACATATTGGGGGTATGTTATTGTTAGACAAGAGTGAAGAATTAGGGGAAGTAGTATTGTAGTAATTACTACCATCCAATACTGCAGAAGGAAGCCCATGATGAAATGGGAAGGAAGAAGGAGGAGGAGGAGGAGGTGGTGGGTTTTGGTGGTAGAGTGGGATTCCCCTGATGGGCCTGAGAAAGCCCAGGTCTTGGCCCGGTGGGCTTTGCTGTTGGAAGAGTAAAGGGTTGTGATGATGAGAGTAGTGAAAGGAATGCAAGTGAGAGTGTTGGTAGTCTGAAGAGGAAGAGGAAGAACAAGAAGAAGAAGAAGGCCTTGTTGGAATATTATGAATAATATTGGAAGAGAGAGAGAGATCAAAGAGAGGAGGAGAAGGAGGAGATATGATGGTATTGGATTTGGTGGTGGGTTTGTTGTTATGATTAGAGAGAGAGAGAACTGAGTTAGTGGAGTCCAAAGCTCTCTTCCAGAACCCAAAATCCACATCCTCTTCATGATGATGATGATGTTGTGAAGATGTAGTATTATTACTACTTCTCCAACTAGAAGATGTTGTTGATGATTTCGCGTTTGGAGGGCTGATTTGCAAAGACAAATCTGGCTGTGCAGGAAATAACTCCATATAATTCCTTTATCCCAAATCTCAATTCCTTTGGTTACCTTGCTTTCCTCTCTTCTCTTAATCAATATTCAATAATAATTCCTCTTGCTTGCTTCTTCAGTCTTCACTTCTCTGAATTCTTCCCCCTTGTGCACATATATACATACATACATACATACATATACACCTAACACACCTCAATTCTGGGTTTGTGCAATCTTAAGTAGTGTATATATAAGGAGGAGGAGAGATTTACGAAGATGAAGCTAAGGGTGAGAGAGAAGGAGGAGGAGGAGGATGGGGGTGTTTTAAGAAATTTATGAAGGAGTAGTTGCAGAGGAGAGAGAATTGAGATTGACGAGAAGAGAGAGAGAGAGAGAGAGTGGAAATGACAAGGTATGAAATGAAGTGAAATAGTTGTTTCCTTTGTGTGAAGTATATGAGAGAAAATGACACTTGAGGCACTATGGGTAGGATGGGTAGAGAGAGAGAGAAAGAGCTGTTTCTTTTGTGGACGTGGGGGTAGGGTAGTACTACCTCTAGCTATACTAGCCTGAGAAACTGATAAATTATTCAAATTAACAAATAAATTTTAAAATAGAATAAAAACTTTCAAAATGAAGTTAAAAATTGAAATATAACGATTAACAACACTAAATAATCTTACCAAATATTCTCTTAATTCTATATATCATATATGTAGTTATTTAAGTATTTATTATGATTATACATATACACAGACTTCAAGCTAGTTTAATTTAATAATTGAGAAATTTAACCTCTGTTAGAAAAATGTAAACCTTTAATTTCGTATGAACAAATTATGAATTTTATGTGAGTATTACAAAGCTAAAAGTAATTTTTGAACTACTTAAAAGAAAGAAAGAAAAAAAAAGATTTCTCATCGTCAAAGAAGAGAAAAGGTAAAATAAGATTAGAACTTTTATTCCCCTTTACAATGTACTCTCTTTTCTCCACCCCCTCTGTTCTCACTTTGTTTTTTATTTTCTTTTTATAAAAAAGTAAGCATTAACTTTTTACCCCTTAACGTGTGCATTGTCTCTCTGCAACATATTTAACTTTCTAACTCATTCACTGAACTGAAACCTAGGGCTGATTCTCAATCTTTTTCCAAATCCTAAAACAAATAAAATCAAACTATAATTCCCGAATTTTACAGTCACGTATATATATATATATATATAAAATTTAATGTCTCATTAGTGACCTGTATATCCATGGTGATTTTCTTTTATATAAGCCTATTACAATTACATGGTCGTGGCGATTGAATACTGTACCTATTACTCTTCAAATCATGATATCAACATTAATTCATGCTTTATTCTTTGCATAGCTTTGGACAATTGGACCCAACATCCTTAGTTCATGTTCTTGTCATTTTCTCTTTTCAATTAAACCTTGAAATTAAGGTATATATATCTGTTTACAGATATATATGGTTCTCCCAAACGAGGACACGAAACGAAATGTCAGACTTACCCTTTGTTCCTTCATAGAATAGACGAGTGAAGACACAAGATAAATCTATCCGAGGGCACACTTGTCTTTCCAGACTACGGTCTCAATTTCAAATCATCAAGGAGACACACATATGTACTGGTGAATAATGTACATTATTATTAATTTATTATATATATATTCCAAAGAGAAACATATATTACTCGTATGGACATATTCCAAGAGGATATCAAACTAAATAGTATTACTGTATGTATTAGTACGTACGTAGCTAATTAATGTGCTGTTTGGATTGCCAATCATAATTTCTTAATTTTTCAGTGTCGTCTTCATTCAATCTCACAATTCTCCCAAAATCTCAGCCCATTGATATTTTAGCACTATTGGAATATCCTGTCTCTGAATAGTAATAGAATACCCTGATATACGTTTTCTTGTGATTTTGTTTGTTCTACCAAAATATAAATAAGTAGTATGTTTAGCTTTTATTTAATTTCCACACACATCATGGAAAATACTCTTTAACCAATTAAAATAAAGGCTAAAGTGCATTTTTGATCCCTTATTTTTGGGTAAGTTGCAATCTAACCCCTTTATCTTTTTTTTTTGTTACCATTTTGGTCCACCAAATTTCTCTCAAAAGTTTTATTCCTTGATCGAAGTAATTAAATGAGGTCATATCTCTCTCATTTCAAGTTTGAATACAACAAGTTTCGAGCTACATGTGACAAGTTCTTTTTTGTCCAGTTGCTAGGATCATCAACAAATAATGTCAAATTGGGTTCCGGAAGTGGGTCGCTTGTTTCATAGACGAACGAGCGAAGTTAGTCATATATCTTTCGTTTCAAGTCTGATTGCAATGAGTTCAGAGTTATGAGTTACTTTTGACGAATATTTTTTTTGTCCAGCTAGGTCCTTCAACAAATGAGGCCAAATTAAGCTCGAAAGTAATTTTTCATAATTTTTACTTTTTGGTCCCAAAACTTTCTGGACCCAAATTTGACCTTATTTACTGATGATCCTAACTAGACAAAAAAAATGACTTGTCAAAAGTAACTATAACTCTAAATTTTTGTTACAATTATACTTAAAACGTTAGAGATATGACCAACATTACTCATTTAACTGTAAAACGAGCGGCCAACTTTCAGAGTTCAGTTTGACCTCGTTAATTGACAGTTTTAACTAAATAAAGAAAGGATGTGTCAAAAGTGACATGTAACTCAGGATTTATCGCATTCAAATTTTAAACGAAAGATATATGACCAAATTCAATCGTTGAAACCAGAGTGAAACTTCTAAAAATTTTAATGGACTGAAACTGCACTTTAGCCTAAAATAGAAAATGAAAGAGATATTAAAAAATTACAATGTAACATGTGACCAGAAAAGAAAAAAAAATACATACATACTGCATATAGCACAATTATGATTATTATGATATCGATAAATTAATAGTGATTGATTTTGTTTTGGTCTCCCCTAATTACGAATGGGTCTTAAACTCAATAATGCGACAATGTAGGGTAAATGGGTTAAGTAATTATAATGAGTGACTAATCGAAGCTTCCTACATATACTGAGGTTGAATCTTCTCTTCAATCTACCTTAACCTGATAACTAGTATTGTCAAAATGAGCCTAACTTAGTGGGTTGTTCTATTTATTTTGGTGAGTCGGGTTCGTAAAATTTAAGCTCATCAATAATTTTTAGCTCGCGTAGATTTGCTCACCTAACCCGTGAGTCATGGTCCATTTAAAAAAAAAAATTAGATATTAGAGTCATTGGAGTGATTTTAAACAAGTTATTACTGTGAATCTATGATTTTAGAATTATTATGAGACATTGGAGTCACTAGTCAGCAGCATATGAGATAAGTGACTGCAATTGCATAATTAAGTTTTTTTTTTTTTTACTTTTCCTGTATTTCTTAATATACTGAGTTGGTTTTTTAAAAAATTACTTCGTAGCACACTAGCTAGCACTTTGTTTGACTTTTTATTTAAATAAAATAGGCGGAAAAAATATACTTTGATTTTTTTTTTTTTAAAAATTGAATTTGGATAAGTTAAGTGATGAGTCAACTCGATTTACCAAGTTAGTAAGGCGAGTTGGCAGAATCATAAATTTTCGCTCGCATGAACCGTAACTCGTGGTGAGCTAATCCAGATATTTTGACAACTCTATCAATAACTTCTCCATTAGAAACTTAAAACAGTCACTTATTGTAAATGAAAGAAAGGATGAGAGACCTTCACATGAACAATCAATCACATTCAAAATATTTTAATAATACTTCATGAGGTAAACAACTTATTTATCACAATATATCTTTAAAGTTTTTTAAATTTTTACTATGGGATAGCTGGTGGCTGTGGAATTTTTTTTTACATGCAAATTAAATCTCTAATTTTCTTTGAATAAATAAATAAGCTGATAAAGAATATATTGTGGGGAAAATTTAGGGGGGTAAGAGAAGACGCGGTGTGTTATTAATTTAGATTACGCATAAATAGCAAAAGGTGGTGAAAGAAGGAGAAGTCACAGATATATGAAACATGAATTGAAATGGAAAAGACAGTGGTGGGTCGTCAAACTCTTATCAAAAATTAATTTTATGGTTACAAGTTTTAGTTTTGAAATGGATGGTCCTAATACTCGCAACAGAACGTCCATTTATGAGAAATCACTGTCTCGCCAATCAATGTGATTGTCATGTTCAGACGATGCCATTTCTATAATTGTGTCATGATGATGCTAACCATATTATGAACGCAAATTAGCATAAATGGCATAATCGGTTAGTCCCAGTTACTAATTCCATTCGGGTCGGGAAGCGAACAGTTAAAGCCCTCTCAACAAATGTCGACTCCAGGGTTCGAACCCGAGTCCCTCAATCTGGGGTACAACTCGCCTACCACTGCACCAAACACTTGTTGGTATATATATATATATAACTTTCAAAACTAATATATATTCCCTAGCTTCTTCTCCATAATATTATATATATATATTTTATATTATATGGTTCCACCCATTTCTGGTCGTCCATGTTTAAAACTATAGTGTATGAAATTAAAAATAAGAGAAAATTTACTGTTTGGTCTCTCTTTCTTTACTAAGTTAACAATTTAGTCCTTTATTTATTTTACATACATATTTGCGTGCCCGTTAGGGCACGCAAAGCCCCTAGTGTATATATATATATATGCATGTTTGACTAAAAAGTTCAATTAATTCTTGAGAAAATTAATAAGTTAGGAATAGTATATATGTATGTGGCTCATCGTTTTCATCAATAATATTTGGAAATTCATTTAATATTAGGAATTGGCCAATGTGGGTGACTGGTGACTCATGAACTTCCTTTTCACCTTTCAAAAATTTATGATAAATTCTTATGTCCGCAGTGCAAGTTATAAAGGTTTAAATTATTTATTTTTTTTAAAAAAAGGTTAAATTTATAAATTAAATGAATTTTTTAGGTCAACCTTAAATATTTGAATTTCAATCACTATAAAATTAGAATTTAAGTCATATGTGAAAATCGGTTATTTATCATTTATAAATTAATAAAAGTAACAAATAAAATTTTAAAAATGACAAATATTTTCTGTGCCTAATATGTGGAGCATGATGAAACATACTAAATCATTCACATTTATTATTTAGAAAGCAGCTTTAATTTTCTTTTTAACAAAACTCTAGTGTGAATTTATACTATATCCTTTGTAATAGAAAAGTTTAGCTCTATTTAATATTATTCATGTTTTGACCAGCTAAGTAGAAAATTCTCAACTATTATTTATGATCCAACCAGTGTTGTTAAAATTAGACCGGACTGGATAGTCCAACCGGTTTAACTGTCAACCAGCCACTAGAACGAGTTGGTTCAACCTTAAAAACCAAATTAGCAGTTAGACCAGATTTAACCGGCAAAAAATGTTGAACTGACGGTTCGACCACCCATCAATTTTTTTTTTTATAATTTCACATTTTAATTTTTAAATAAAAAATTAATGAAATCAGATCTAAAGCTCACTTAATTTATTTTATTTCATAAAAAATTATTTGATTTGTATAAAATTTATTACATTTAAAAACCTATTTAGCTATATATGTGTTATATTGTCTTAATTTTATATCTTTGTATTATTCTAGTAACATACTCTATTTCAGTTTAACAAAAAAAATTTTGAATTATGAATTTTAAGTGCGTGTATATAATATTTATATTTTATATATATTAAAATTAATTAATATTTATTATTTATTATATCATTTGGTTCGACCGATGATTCAATCGATCAAACCGTGAACCGAACACTTGTCTGAGAACGGTTCGGTCCTGACAACATTGGATCCAACTTTCAACTCGACCATTATATATTAAAATTAAATTTATGTAATCTTATTAAAATAATTAAATTACAAAATAATATGTTAAAAACTATAATATCGATTTTTCAATATTAGAAGTGGACTCTTCATTAGCAAGATAAATTAATGTTATTATTTTCCATTATTATTAAAAATATTTTTTTCATATAAAAATATTAAATATTCGTTAATAAGTTTGATTATTATTTCTCACTTAGCATTATTTTAAACTTTGAATGACTTTTATAAGAGCAGTAATTAGATAAATCCTTATTATTTTGGTATGCAGCCATTATGTCCTTTTGGATCTAACAACTCGTACAAGAGGAATTGGTAGTGGTTAGTCAGTAATGAAAGTAAATGCTAATAAATAATTGGCAATGCCGGTTTGGATCAAAGGCCAAGAAGCTATATATAGAGGTCCTATACAGGTATAGGCTTCACTACTTTTTGTTGGGTAAATAATTGGCAAATAATTATCTTTAACTGACTCATTGTGCTTGGAAGACAATATTATTAGTTAACCAGTTCTTTATATTTTTATTATAAAACGTATTTATTTATACGATTATATTATATTGTTTTTGTAAAAAAAAAATATTTTCAATGACAAGTTTAATAACAGGGATTGAAAGAGTTTTATATAAATGGAGTCCAATTAAGATCAAAACATAGTTTTTACTCTAAATTCGAGATAGTCAAATTACATTTTTTTTTTCATTAGTATTATCTATTGAAAGTAATTCAATTTGCGATATTGTTCGAGAAATTGTTGAATATACATGTTTGAAATTATTTTTTCTTGTCTCGCAATTAAATTCCTTTTTATTTGAGTAAATGAGCCTCCTAATTTTGTTCCAGTATAAATATATATAGAAAGCAAGTTCAAGTTCAACCTAATTAACCATTTTGGTCATGGCAACGAATTGAAAGCTATATTAGATATAAGTAATGGATATTACATAGACATCACAACAAAGAAAATTAACGAGAGATATGTTTTTAAGTAAAGAGAATATATATCAAGAATGAAAATTTATGTCAGTTTCATCAATAAGAAAGTAGGTGAATAGACTTATTAAATGTAAAATATATAAAAGTGCAAGAGATATTTGTAAGTACGTTAAGGGCGGTTATAGTAATTTATCTCGGAACTTTGTGATATTGAAAACCCATCCTCCTCCATCTTTTTCAATATCATGATGAAATATAATATTAAAATTAGACATCAACTACAATAAAAAGGCAACATCAAGAAACTAAGATCGATGTAGATAGAGAGATGCAATATATATAGTACAAAGTTAATTATTTTTTTTCTATATATGACTTTATTATTATTTATTTCCTCCGCAAGGCGAATTAGCATTTATTCTCAGAATTGATCCTAAAAACCAAAAGAGTTATTCTTATATAGAAAGTGTTGAAACAATGACACAAAAAGAAACAATAAGTTCCATATATATAGCTATAGCTAGCTTGTGAAGAACAAAGGCTTCATTTTCTTTATCTTTTTTCTTCCTTTCTTTCGCTTAGCTTTCTCATGTGTATTGAAAAAGAAGAATCACTTACTTACGATGGGCATATATATGAAGAAAGATGATGCAAAATTAAAGCTTTAATATATATGCCTTTAGGCTTTAATCCTGCAGCTTGTATTGCATACTACCAATAGCATTGGTATGCGTTATACCCTTTGCTTTTGGGTGTCCCTTCCTTGAGTCACCCTTCCATATATGTTCTTCCTTTTGGATAAAGCCCCTTGTCCCCCCATACCCTACCCTTTTCCCCTTTTTTTTTTTTAAAAAAATATCTTAATTAAAAGTTATTTTCAATCTCTACCTCTATATATAGTTAGTTTTCATTAATAATTAGTGATAGTGGTATTAACTAATATTGTGAGTTAGGGTTCAGACTTCAGAGCCCCCATTCTTAATTATTAACAACTAATTAATTAACATTTGAAGAATTGAAACTATTTTTCATGAACCTTTACTTACAGGCTCAAATTAAGAGTCTGGATTACGTTTGAATGTAGGGCAGGAAGAAGATTCTCTCTCTCTCTCTCTCTCTCTTGTCTATAACTTATGGTTCAAGACCCTATGGAGCTCTGGAGCATCGATCTGCTGTATCTATCTCTAAATTCGAAGATTAATTGTTATATTCGGTAATTTATTACAAGATTTATCTTATTTTCTTTTGTGAGTGAAACTGTGTTTTTAAAAGTTAAATTAGATGTAGTTAATTTCAATAAATCATTATTTAATGTTTATAATACTCTAATATATGCACACGTACACAGAAATTAAGGTTTTGAGGACGATGAGTATATATATATGCATTTGTTGGTCAATGAACATTAATTACCCTATGAAATGCCCAGTTCATCACAGCTATATATGTACATATATGGAGGAATATAGGGTCCTAAAAGTCTTAAAACACTGACATTATTTGTGTTTTTATATTGCTGGGTGTTTTAGACACTACAGAATTAGATATAATTTTTTTTAACATTGAGGACTACCCACTTCAATTTATTAGAATTAAGTACCTTGAGATTAACAAAATATACCAGATAATCACCCTGGGAAAATGACATTTTATCTTTATCTAATAAAGAGAGAATGGACCAAAATGTTATGGAGTCCCGCGAGGATGCAATTCTTTAATCAATTTAACTTTCCAAGTCAAACAAAATGAGTCCAAAATATCACACTTCTCTGTCTGATTAAGTTAATTAATTGTGTAATGGCATCTAATTTGTATATTTTGTGTCTTCACATTTCCCATTGTTTGTGATTTTCGAGCTCAATTTCAAATCTATTTAAAAACATGTATGTAACTAAAATTTGGGATTGTCACTATAGGTGTAGGGTCTAAGGTAATGTGGTTGACCTTGTTTAAGCAACAAAATTAGTGAGTGGGGTTGGTAAAATTTTGACTCAACAAAAAATATAATTTGTATGGATTGACTCATCTAACTCACGAATTGATGAGTTGACTCATCAATCTACTATAATTCTTTTTATTTTGTCTCTTTTAATGTTTAAATTTGAGTTATTTTTTTAAAAAGTAACATGTTTTTAAATTACATTCCTTAATACTTATAAATATATTAATATTAATTTTATTTTTATAGATTTATGGTGTACTTTAAAGTTTATTATGTTATTTTATAATTATATGGTGGTGATATTTGATGTGTTGAAACTTGAAAGTAATATTATTTATGGAATGTTTAAACTACAAATAATAATTTTTTTTTAAAAAAATATATGTGAATTAGATGAGCTATACTCACCCCTTACCAAGTTGAAAAATCCTTACTCACCAATAAATAAGGCTCACATGAGCCAATCCATGTGAGCTTGAACATGAGATTCTGAATTCGCTCATTTTGATTTTAATTAATTGTTATAGCTAGAGATGAGGTTTTTAAAAAAAATCCATAAACTAAGTCATCCCAAAGAAAATTAATGGTTCATCATATCAATAATTTTTCAGTGACTTCATTTTGTTAAATCAAAATAAGCCAATAAATTAAAAACTCTAATGATCAATCATTTAATAATTTGAATTAAATAACCATGATCATCCCTAAATTAATCTTATGTATTGGCAAAGAAAGTTAATTTTCTCCAAGGTGCACATCAATTTATTTCATCAAGTATTCCTTTCAAATTTCTAAAGAAATATAATTGAATAAATGTTAATCATATCAATGAATAAAGATATTGTCTTTCCTACACATGAATGGGGCCTTTAACTCTAAAAATATAAATAATCAAATGCAAAGTTTTTTAATTAATGCGCATGATCTTGTAAGCTTAGTAAATGGGAACAGAAAACTGACACTTAGTTTTCTGAAATCACAAACTTCACTGAATCATCGAAGAGTAGGGATTAGTTTTCATATCTCAATAATCCAATCAATGTTTAGTCATATTCCTTGGGAACAAAAATTAGGGTTTCCAACATAAATGTGCTGCGGAATATATCATTAATTATTATTGGAGATTTGTGCCTTGGAAGCATCTAAACTTTGTCTCTCCAAGCATTTCATTTAATTACATTTTATAAACTAATTAATCCTAGTCGTCTCAGTTTTCCCATGCTCAAGGAGGAATCTATGCATTTTTTTCTTAGCGAGACAAAGGGTAAAAAGCCCAAAGAAAGAAAAGGAAAAAAGAAAAACAGGAATCTATAATATAATATTTGTTAAAATTTTTGGTCTATTATAGCTAGCTCCTATGTATTTAATTCCTATCTAATTGAGAGCATAATGAACTGTCAATCATTTAAGAGAACGTACGTTTCATAACTAGAAAGAAAAGGAAATGAAAGAGTCTGATAATCAGTTAGCTGATTTTTATTTTACATCAATTAACAAAATGATATGTGTGGAATTACTATATATATCTCCATTTTTCCACATCCTTCTGAAACAAGTCACCATTGATTTAATTCAATATTAAATCTCAGGGTCAGTGTCATTGATTCTCTAGAAACTTTAATCCGACAAAATGAAGAAGAAAAGGCATACGATTATAATTAATTATTAAAGTTGACACTGTTTAATTTTACAGACACGAGGTGAATTGAATATTTGTACACGGATACTGTTAATTAAATAAATAACAAATATCAAAATAAGCTGAAATATTATACTCCCATAATTAAGTAATTATATTTCATAGAATCATCACAATTTGTTCACTTTTTATTCTTAATTTGATGTACGTATGTGATTCTGCTCGTAATTGTGAATGTTTAGAAATTAGATTTTTAGAGTGTTTAAAGATAAAATACTTTGATAACATATTTTTTTATACGTACAAAATATAGTTTTGTAAAAAGATTTTACAAATACAATACTCAGCTAAAGTACTTATAAAAAAATTTGAGTTTCAATTCAACAGGTAACATTTTGAAAAATAAGATAGTTTAAATTATCTAACTTTTTTTTTTTTT
>QANZ01050563.1:89219-114100 GCA_003254925.1 Chamaecrista fasciculata | reverse complement strand
AGAAGTAGCTAACCTTGAACTGGTGAAATGGGCTCTATTTATAGAGCAGGGAGGAGAGAGGTGGTCAGCGTGCGGGGCGGACCACGTTCTGGGCACGATCTCCACCAGCGAAGATGGTGGAGACCGAGATTTGCGGAGCAAGGCAATCGTGGGAGATTGCGTGTTGTGTTTCTAGGCGGGCGCCTAGAAACTGGAGATCGTGGGTATGAACAAGTCAGTAACCCTCGATCTCCCGTAGCGTGGATTGCGGAGCGGGGTAGTCGTGGGTGGCCACGTGTCATTTGGGGGACGGGCGCCAAGACCCAGGATGGACCATGAGCGCCCCTAGGTGAGTTTAGGGCGCCCGACTGACTCGAGGGCGCTTCGCAAGGTGCGGAGGGGAGAAGAGGCCCGGTGCGAGGGCCGTTTAGGCGTACGCCCAAATAGTGATGTATCAACTGTCATAATGATGAGCTGTCCATTTATAGAATGTTGCCTTGATTCTTTCATTTGCTGTATATAAGCATTGTAATATTTCTTCATTCAAGAGAATTGCCAAGATTAATTCGCAGCATTGATTGCTTGTTTCTCTCTGTATCATTTTGTTATATGGTATCAGAGCTGAAAACGTCTTGCGACTATGGCATCCTCGGGTTCAGCCACATCTTCTCCTAATGTGTCTTCCCCTTCTCCTGTATTGGCATTAAGCTCTGCTTCAGCCACTGCCAAGTATGGCCCTCATCAGGTTTCTGTCCGTCTTGAGGAAGACAACTTCCTTTTATGGAAGCAATAAGCTGTGGCCACCATTAAAGGTCATAAGCTTCAGAGTTTTCTTACTGGCATTGCTGCTATTCCTAAAAAATTTGCCTCTTCTGATGATGAAGTTGTAGGCAAATTTACTGAGGAATGTCTTCATTGGGAGCAACAAGACCAGTCGCTCCTTTCTTGGCTCTTGTCTACGATGTCAGATGGTATGCTTACCATGATGGTAGGTTGCAATCATGCGCATGAAGTCTGGCAACGATTAGAAGGCTTCTTTGCCTCTCAGACTAAGGCCAAAATTCGTCAGTTTAAGTCCCCGTTAAGATCCCTTAAGAAGGGTACTATGAAAATGAATGAATTCCTTCTCAAAGTTAAGAAGCTTGTTGACAGTCTCATTTCTGTTGGGTCACCTGTTCCTTCTTCTGACCACATTGATGCTATTTGTGAAGGACTTCTTATTGAATACAATGGGTTTATTGTGTCTGTCACTTCTAGGCAAGAACCATACACAGTCACTGAAATTGAGAGTCTCTTGGTAGCTCAAGAAGAAAGAATTGAAAAATTTAAGAAAGAATATGACTCCCCCTCCAATATGTCTGCTAATCTTGCATAGTCTCAACCCAAATCCACTGCAAAACCCTCTTCTCCTGATCCAAATCCCTCTCAGGGTCAAACTAGAGCTTTCTTTAATAATGGTGGTCGTTTTGGTGGAAGAAACACCAATTTTAGGGGAGGCAGAGGTCGTGGTAGGTTCACTTCTGGTAGCAAACCTCAATGTCAGTTGTGTAGTCGTGTTGGTCATATGGCATGGTAGTGTTTTCATAGATTTAATCACCAATTTGTTAGTCCTTTTACTCAGTCTGGGTTTCCATCTGCTTCTTCCTCTCAAAATACTCCACCCACTGCTATGATTGCTGCTGCTCATCCAAGTTTTGATGCTTCTTGGTATGCTGATTCTGGAGCTACCAATCATATCACTTCAGACTCTACTAATCTTGGTAATCGTACTGACTATGGGGGTAATGATCAGCTTTATCTTGCTAATGGTCAAGTATACCTATTCATTACATTGGCTATGCTACTGTGCAACAATCTTCCTCTTCCCCTTCTCTATCTTTAAACAATTTACTTCATGCTCCAACTGCTGCTAAGAATTTAATAAGTGTTTTTAAGTTTGCCACAGATAATCATGTCTTTCTTGAATTTCACCCTACTGTTTGTTTTGTGAAATGTCAGGATACCCAGAAAATCTTAATTCAGGGCAGTGTTAAGGATGGACTCTATGTTTTTGACAACTTGAAGCTTACACCAACTTCTTCTACTGCTTCTTCTTCTACAATGTCTGCTCTTGTTGTTTCTTCTTCTTCCAAATGTTCTCACTATTTATTTAGTTTATGGCATTCACGTTTGGGTCATGCCTCTTTACCAGTTGTAAATCAAGTTCTTCACAGTTGTAATCTTCCAACATTAAGTAAAGAAATATTTCCTTTATGTTCTGCTTATTGTCTTGGTAAAACTCATCGTTTGCCTTTTTCTCCTTCTGTGTCTGTGTCATCTAAACCTCTTGCCATGATTCACACTGATGTATGGGGTCCTGCTCCAATTCAATCTGCTAATGGTTATAAGTATTTTGTTCAATTTATTGATGATTTTTCAAAATTCACTTGGTTATATTTGCTACATGCAAAGTCAAAAGTCTCCAAAGTGTTTCATGAATTTAAGGCAATGGTAGAATTACATTTTAACACTAAAATACAATGTGTGCAATCTGATGGTGGGGGTGCGTTCATAGCTCTATCAATTTTTTTCAAAACAAGTGGCATTATTCATCGAATTTCTTGCCCTCACACTCCATAGCAAAATGGCACAGTAGAACGCAAAAATAGACATATCACTGAATTAGGATTAGCTATGTTAGCTCATGCATCTGTGCCTCTTCTGTATTGGGATGAGACTTTCCTCACTGCTATTCATATTATAAATAGTCTCCCTACACCAACCTTAAATAATCTTACTCCTTTTGAGTTACTTTTTCAAAAATCTCCCATCTATTCTCATTTAAAGGTCTTTGGTTCTACTTGTTTTCCAAATTTGCGTCCATATAACAAAAACAAGCTTCAATTCAGGTCCATTCCTTGTACTTTCCTGGGTTACAGTACCAATCACAAAGGGTATCGATGTCTTGCTCCAAATGGTAGGGTATACATTTCAAGAGATGTTTTATTTGATGAATTTAAATTTCCCTTTGCAGCATCTTCTTCTACTTCTCCTTTTCATTCCTCTACATCATCTTTTGTTACTCATTCTGTTTCTTTTACTCCATCTATCCCCCTTGTTTCTAATTCTTTGCCTATTCAAAACCCAATTACTTCATCTTCTACTGTTGCACATAGTATATCTTCTGTTGATGTTGGTACTAATCTTTTTCATGTGCAAGATTATGCTGCTCTACAAGTTCTTTGTCAGTCTTTTACACCAAATTCCTCTAGCAGTGATTCTTCTACACGTTATATGATCCCTCCTCATCTTCAATCCTCACCAGTCATTTTTTCTTCTTCTCCTTCAACACCTACATTTCCAACTCAACCTATCAAACGTCATATTACTTCTAAGCCTATCTCGACCATTAACACTCATCCTATGACCACTCGAGGGAAACAAGGGATTATCAAACCTAAGGTTCTCTTACTAACCACTGAACCTTCATCTGTCAAGGTTGCTCTCACTGATACAAAATAGAGGCAAGCAATGACTGAGGAATATGAAGCTCTCCAAAGGAATCAAACTTGGGATTTGGTACCTCTACCTCATGGTAAGATTCCCATTGGCTGCAAATGGGTATTTAGGATCAAGAAAAATCCTAATGGCACTGTTAATCGCTTCAAAGCACGTCTTGTTGCCAAAGGCTTCCATCAAACACCCGATTTTGACTTCCCTGAGACATTTAGTCCTGTCATTAAGCCAGTTACAACTAGAGTTGTTCTCACCATTGCATTGTCTCAAGGATGGTCTGTTAGACAGCTTGATGTCAACAATGTCTTTTTTTAATGGCACTCTTCAAGAAGAAGTTTACATGGTTCAGCCTGAAGGTTTCTCTAATGGTGATCCTCATATTGTTTGCAAGCTCAAGAAGTCACTTTATGGTCTTAAGCAGGCTCCTAAAACATGGTTTGACAATCTTTCTTTCACTCTCCGATCCCTTGGCTTCAAACGAGCTCGTAGTGATCATTCTCTCTTCATCAAATCCACTTCTCACTCCATTCTCTATCTTCTTGTATACGTAGATGATATCTTGATCACTGGGAGTGATTCTGCAGCAGTTTCTCAAACCATTTCCCTCTTAAACACCAAATTTTCTCTCAAAGACCTTGGTCCCATTCATTATTTTCTTGGAGTAGAAGTTGATCATTTGTTTGATGGCTCTTTATTATTGAGGCGGTCAAAATACATTACAGACCTTTTGCATAAGGTTCAAATGCATGATTCAAAAAGTCACAACCAACCCCATTGGCTGCTACCTGTCGATTGACAACAAAAGGTACAAATCTTTTTGATAATCCAAAACCGTATAGATCAGTTGTGGGAGCCTTGCAGTATGTGTGTATAACTCGTCCTAAACTTGCTTTTTCTGTCAATAAAGTGAGTCAATTTATGCATACTCCTCACTTTGAACACTGGCAAGCTATTAAGCGTATTCTTAAGTATCTTTAAGGTACTTCTCAGCTTGGTCTTCATCTTACTAAGTGCTCTACTACTCGAATTCATGCCCTATGTGATGCTGACTGGGCTGCTGATCCTGTTGATCGAAGATACACATCAGGATTCTGTGTGTTTTATGGCTCTAACTTGGTCTCCTAGATGTCCAAGAAGCAACCAATTGTTTCTAGATCCTCCACTGAAGTTGAGTACAGAGCAATGGCCTTGGTTGTCACTGAAGTTACTTGGTTACAAGCTTTGTTGCATGAACTTCAAGTCCCTCTACCTGATGAGCCTCCATTAATCTATTGTGACAGTATGAGTGCTGTCTCTTTGTCTGCAAATCCAGTTCTTCATGCAAGGACCAAGCATGTTGAATTGGATCTCCATTTTGTGCGTGATAAGGTTCAACAAAGACTCATTTCAGTTTGTCATCTTCTTGCTACTAAGCAAGTTGCTGATATATTAACAAAACCACTATCCAAGCCTCTTTTTCTTCAATTCAAATCCAAACTTCAAGTGAAGTCTCCCTTGAGTTTGCAGGGGTAATGAGTGATGAGCTGTCCATTTCCTGCCAATTTTGTTATTGCATTTAGTGTAGGAATATTTTGTATATAGCTGCCATAATGATGAGCTATCCATTTATAGAATGTTGTAAAATGTTGCCTTGATTCTTTCATTTGCTGTATATAAGCATCGTAATATTTCTTCATTCAAGAGAATTGCCAAGATTAATTCGCAGCATTGATTGCTTGTTTCTCTCTGTATCATTTTGTTATAATTTAAATTACTCACTCAGCACTAGTATATAATTAATAATCTTAGAATATTATAAAAATAGACAAAAATGCTCTTTTTATCCCCCATATTTTATATCAACTTTCAATTTTATCCCCAATGTTTTTTTTCTTTATGTTAATTTTGTTCCCAATATTTTACATTTTGATCAATTTCTTTCAATAAATTAACGACAAACTTCATCTTATTTTTCGGTTTGAGTTAGGATTTAATTAAGATTTTTTACTATCAATTTTACATTATATGTCATTAACTACGTAACATTTGTCATTAATTTTTAACTAAAGTAAGAACAAAAGATAAAATTGATTAAAATGTGAAATATAATGAACAAAATTGAAAATCGGTGTAAAGTTTATACACCAAAAAAGTGCTTTTGCCATAAAAATATTTCACATATATATAAGTTGTTCATTCTTTGAACAATCACATACTTTACCCTTGATTAATTTTGCAAGAACCACAAATTTACAATTATAAATAAAATAACTTATATACTGATATCGCCTCCCCTACTCAGCCACGAGCCACCGGACCTGCAAAACGCCCTGATGGGGTTAATTTCCAAGAGAGCCTCCGACGATCAAGTCAGTAATTAGGCAAATTAAGAGTAGTGATATATTAATAGTGTGTGTTTGTTACCTCAAAATCGGTTATATAGACTCTGGGGGAGAGGAGGACGTGCATAGGTAGACCCCACCGCTAGGCCTCTAGGGGGTAGGATTTGTTACGCTGGGAGGGCCCACCTTGGTACCCAAGTCGGTTTGCTAAGATGGACAGAGCCCTGCGGAAGGTTGGCTGACGAGCCCGATCGACAGAATGGGATCATGAGGGAGGCCAGCTTCTGGATGCCCTTTGGACTATTCCGTATCATCAGTCCCCAAGTCTCAGTCTGGGACTTTTACGTACTTCACACTGATTCTTTGGGCTATTCCGCATCATATACAAACTATGTCATATATACATCATACATACGATCCTCGCTTAAATTCAAGAAACTTTGGAATGCACAAAAATGTTCCGAAAATATTAAAATAGTTTTACATATCTCTCAAGTTTCCCAACCCCACTCCCCCTTAGTTTCTACGAAAATTAAATTAAATTAAAAACCATGAAGTTTCCTTTTGTTTTCCAAAGATCAAAATCAAATAATTAAGAAAAGGGGAATAATGATAACAATGATTTGAGGTGAGAGTGACCCTACGCGGTTTATGTCTAAATTAACTCTTTAGTCGACATGATTGCAACAGTTTTGATTCTCACTTTGGGTGATAATGGAATCTGTAATAGAATTGGGATTACCAGTTGAAAATTTGTCTGATCTCAAATCCTCTTCGTTACGTCTCCCTCTTTGCTTTAATATTTATATATATCACTAATAATATAGGCACTAATTTAATTTACTGACTGGAAAGTAAGCAGTGATGAATATATCATGCATGTGTGTGTGTGTTTATTTAAATCTCAAATAATTAAATTAACTTCTTTTAATCTATCTTTAAGGCGTAAATTAGTCAAGAGCTGGATGTTGTATAATTGCTAGGAAAAATTAGTGGGAGAAGAACTTCGCTTGTGGAGTGATTGGGAATTATGAAAAGAAAAGTTGGGCATGCAGATATATAACATATATATATATATATATATAACAATATATGTATATTTCAGAATACCTAGTGTTTATTTAGGGTAAAGAGATGGTCTATTTTAAGCAATGTGGGAATACTAAGAGCAAGCCTTTTGAGACACTTGGGATAAAATCTGAATCATATATATCTTTCTTTCCTATATGTTAATCAAAAGTATATATCTATCGGATGATGATCATTTTCAATAATATTCCCGAAATCATTTCAGGCATGATTTTATTGTCAAACGGGAAATTCGAGTTTGAAAATAGACCACAAATTAATTAAAACAAGAATTTTTGTTCTCAAATTAAACCCCACATAATGAAGTCCTAAAATTAGCAAAAGCTGCTTTTTTCTATTTGAGTCCTAGCTATAAGCAAATAGGCACATAGGATATATCCTTTCTTTTTCTTTGCTAACAGCAATGAAGAAGTAAATAAAATAAAAAATAAAATAAAATAAACATAAAGATGAGACATTTTGAATATTTTCAAACAAAGAGGAGCAATAGATGAAGAGGGTGCCCCCACAGATCTAGTGAGGGTGTTGACTGGAAGATAATATGCAAGATTTTGACAAGAACCCATTAACATAATTTTTGGCTTTGTTCCCTTTTATATTACATTTTTTCTTTGCTTCACTTTCTACAAAATCCACTCACTTATTCTCCTTTAAGAATAAAGGTAGACATATTTTGCAAGATAGAGAGATGGGTGGCCCTACAAAGCCCCTCTTTGCCTTTCAATTAAGCTTGAAAATGGTGGGCATTATCAAGCAACACTAATAGGCATCAAGGTTCCTATCAGATTGGAGTACTCACTATTATTTTCTGATTGGACCTTGATTATCATAATTAGTTACATTAATGCTACAAACTCTTGGAATGGGAAAGTTAGACGTACCAACAAGTCTCGTCATACATATTACAGGCTTCAATCTTCAATCCCTTTTGCCAAATTGAAATAAACAGACATGTACTGTAACAAGCTTCAATCCCTCACGCATTGAGATTCCGAACCTTTGAAGGGTCTAACGAAACCCAAAATAGATTGTAAGGTGGCCGAATTTGGGTATCTAAACCAATTTTATCCGAAAGGAGTATAAAGGCCCAACTAAGTTTGGTGGGGTAGGCAAGGGTAAATAACTGAAAGTCTTATTGAGGCACAGGTTCTAAAAGTAACTACGGCCCAAGAATGCTTGATTTACTGTAAAAAACCATTAGCCTGAATAATCTCTTACCATGTATTATTGGGCCTAGCCCCCAAGCTTTGACGACTCAAATCCCAGCTCCACCATTTATTCATGTCCTGTTGTTCTTTGGTTGTAATGAATGAATGTGCTATTAATCTAATATAATCAGGGCTATGAGACTAGGACTACTATTTTAATGAAATGCTGTCACCTCACTTTAAATATATAATGTGATGAGTGTACTGTGTACGTAATATCCAACCAAAACACCTAAAACACTTCTTTAAAAAACAATAAAATAGTAAAAGATAAAGGAATTAGATAAAGTGGAATTTCTTTGAACTGTATTCAAGTAGTCATAGGTACAAAATACCTATTGCTACAAAAAGAATGGATGAACTTCACAGGGTGGGAAGCAGCAGAAAGCATTGAATCAGAAATTAATGGGGAGACCCATTTTCCTAGCAATAACAAGACCTAAACAACTTGACAAAATAAGACAAATTTACAAGAGTGTCACTAACCAATTTTAATTTTCATTCTTTTTGTCTTTTTTCAATTCTAGTTGCTAACAGGATAGATGCTCCAGGCCAGAGTTGGAAAAACACCATGGCCCCGAGAACCCCAAAGGGGTAAACCAGTGGTGCGTGCAGATCACCCGAATCTTAGGCCCTGCACAAAGAATGTAAAATATTATCCTAATTTGGTTAATATCTTGCCGCTGCTTCCAGAATCAATCAATCATCTGAATTTTCCGTGTAGTTAGAAAGCCCATTAGCTAAACTGAAGTTAGCAAAGTCAAAGGTAGGCCAGCCAGTATTAGCATTTTGAGGTAAATCAGAAGAACACTTCAATTTCATCTGCTCTCCAAGTTGAAAAATGAAGGGCCTCGGACTTTAAGGCGCTTTGGCCCAATCTCTATGGGAGGTCGTTCCCTCATAGTCTGCTGCAACCTCTCTTTCCTCTGGTGATCTCGCTGTCTACTAACTTCCTCATTGCCCAACTTCTTATACCTTACAGGAAAAGGACTGCTATTTCCCCTTCCAAATCTGTCGTTCAAATAACTTTCACCATCAACTTTACGTTTAACAGGGTGACTATATTTGTTGCTAGCATCACTGGTTCTGCTGCAATCCAGTGAACGCCCGCTGCTTCCTTCATTAAGAACTCTCTTCAAGCGATTGAGTCCCTGCTCGTACATACACAATACATCATTATGGCCCATACATTTTTATGTAAAACATAAGATAGCAAATTTAGTCAGATTGATGATAGCAGGTTCAAAATCAGAGAGAAGATCAGCAGTTAAACATGGACTTGCAAAATCATAAATGAAATTTTGACAATACCTGTTGCTCAGAATACTTGTAAGACGTGGCAGCATTCAAATTTCTCTTCTCTGCCTTAAGAGAAGAAGGTCGCTTTACCCTAAATATTCCTGGATCAGAATCATCACTGTCGTTATCCACAATGGGCTTAACCTCTAATCCGTGAAGATCACCATCAGATTTACTCTTGGTTTCATGATAATGTGCTGAGGATGGTGAAGTAACACTTGCACTATTAGACACTCTTTCACGGCATTCTTCAGAATCAACAAAGCGCAATGTCAAGTTAGCATGCCCATCATCCTGCTTGCAGAAGAAAATTAAACAGAACAGAAATTCTTAGTTCATAATTTCTAATTGCAACGATGGGAGATGTAATGACAAACAGAGCAACACTAGGCGTATGCCCAAGACTTACATATTTGGAACCACAAGTGCTCTCAGTAGGTTCTGAAAGAGAACAGAGAGTGGATGCAACAGAAGAGAAAGAGACCTCGCCGACTTCAGGTTTTGGATCTGAGCAATGTTTCAAAAGAGGTTGACTTTGTAAGTCATTTTGTCGATTATTTGTTGCCAGATCTGGGGTCGAATAATGTTCAACGACAGAATCAAATTCTATCTCACAATATGGAGCATAACCATTAGCTTCAGCTCTCTGGAACATACGTGAAAATGGATATGCATACATGTTATTGTCACCCTTGGTTTGCTCAAGAATCTCAACCACAATTCCATCTTCCTGCTCAAACCTCTTAGCTGCAGCTTCCATATCAGCAATATCCTCCCTCAAATAAAGTGTGTGCTTACCACCGCAGGTGAAGCCAAGAGTTGTGATATCTGCTTCATCAAAAATTTTGTTTAAGAAATTAAAAATTTTGAATATTCAAAACATCAAAAAGCATATTTTGCTAAAGATCAAGTACGATTCCAAAAGCATCCTATGGTCTGGAATCAAGGTAATGTGTTTCTCATTTATTATGGCACAAAATATAGAGTTAATTGATGTGAGAACCAATGATATCCAATATAAATAATAAACAGTATAGAGTGAACCATTCAATCAAAATAAGAACATGCAAGAACCAAACATGTTTCGTACAATCATTTACAGTTGATAAATTAGTGAATAGTATGGATCATAACATACCATGGCGAAGGCACACTGGGTGCATGTGACATTCACAGTCAACATATGCAACATAGCAGTCACGTTTGCAGAGGCTGCAAAGAATTGTGCCATGGGAATGTGAAAAAACACTTGTACAAGCCCCTGACTTCATTAGGAACCAACGGGCACAATGCTGAAAGTGCATTAGATTCACAAAAGAAATCTTTATGCAATTATGAGCTAACAGGTCAGCAGAGGGTGAGTCTGAATCTTGAAGTTCTGAGTTTGTATTAAGAAGCATTGCTTCTTTGCATAGAAGTTCTTCATGAGGCAGTAGAGGCACCCTGTTAAGATGTGCATATCGCTGGCTTGCAATAGCCCCCAAAGGAAACCAATCACCAATTGCAAAGTTCACTGCTTCTCCACAATTGAAACCTGGATTTTGAGGGGAAAATGTAGTTGTATAATTATTTTTTGTATTTCAAATTCAATGAATATATAGTAGGACATTCACTTCTTGAAATTAAAAGGCAATTAATGTGCAAAGCCTACCATGACTAAATCCAGCATGATAAGCTCTAGGAAATGTTACAACAAACTCCCCTGGCTTTTGGACAGCCTTATAGACAGGTACATCGTGTTCCAATAAGATATTTGGAGGAAACAGAGTAGTTTTCCCCAGCAGAATATCAAAGGCTCCATCCTCCCCTTCACTTGAAATAATATCTTTAGTGTACACATGCTCTCTCGCCACTCTTTCAAAATCCAGTGCTGCATGACCAGGAATGCCGTACCATGTTTTTGATGCCCCACAGTGATGATAATTTATACTGCCATGAAAACAAAAATAAAATAAAATAAGCATTTACAGCCAAAAAAGATAAAACTTGGCTTGCAATAACATTATGCTGAACTTATAATAGAAATAAAGGACCTTTACCTGTACAAATAGTGATCTTCCACATGCCAAGCAAACATACTGAATAGCATTCCAATGTAAAGCATGGGCTCTGTTACACCCTGAAATAAACCCAAAAGGTGTCTAGTGGAGACATAGTACAAAAACGAGTTTTGATTAAAGATGTAAAATAACTACCATACCGGAATCGATGTTTCCAAGAGGCGCAAGATGGACTTGGACAACCTCGAAAGTTTCTGAGATCAAGGAGAAGGTGCATATTTGAGTTAGCTAATGAAAATGCCAGATTACTCAATCCATCAGACACAAAAGGAAATTGTCTACACTAAGACAGAAATAAAACGAATAAATAAATCAGTATGAACAGGAATCAGAGGAATTTTATGCAGAAGGCAGGAAAACAGTTTTTAGCTCACGAGGAAACAGTAAAAGAATGCAAGATTATGTTGTGCGATAACATCTGGTGTAATAACCACCTTTCTTTCTTGCTAAGTTTAGTTGATAAACCCAGAAACATAATCGGCAACAAAAAATAAATAAATTTCTGGCACCATTTTACAGAATAGCAAGATGTAAATGGATTAATGGGAAGTTAGCACCAAGGGCTTGTCATGGTGCTGAAATAATGAGGTCTGGAACAAATTAAAGCCTCAAGCAAGAAGAATCTTTTAATTAGAATTTCATTTCAAAAAACATAAAGAAAGAGACGTAATAGTAAGAGAGTACATAAAGACACCAGTAGAACTAAATTCAACACCTTCAAATTCCATCTGCTGTTCGCAAGCTGATCAGTAGGAGATGATGAAAAAGCACTACCATCAACATCACATGCATATTCAACAGTTTCCATCTTCCCACAAGCAATTTCTTGCCAAAACTCTTTTTCCAAAAATGTGGCAGGAAGACATCCAGCACTAGAATATCTACGAGCAAAAACTTTGTTCGCCATTTTCTCAAAATCGCGGAATGTATAATTTCTGAAAGAATTACATATGTATTAAAAGCTGAAAGAAATAATTTTGTCTAAGGTTCAAAACCACAAGCAAAAATGAAATTCACCTTCCACTCATGAAAAACGTGACCTTGTCTTCAGTGTCCCACTCAGCAAGCCGAAGTGGCTGTACTCTAGTTGTAAACTTGAATCCTGCCTTCTCCTTCATTAAAACAACCCCAGCCGGAACAGAAGCACTCAAAGGAGAGACAATCTTGCATATACCTGGAATTAACATATATTTTATGTGGAGAACAATTAGGTCACAATTTGACAACCATTCAGTTTTCATAATCTGGAACATAATTTACAGTGAATTTTTCAATTAGATAATCTAAAAAGACAAAGATGTCTCTTTATTGAAAACCATGGTAACATCATAAACCATAGTTATTTCTGCAAATCAGAAACTTCCAAGGGAAAAAAAAGCACAGTAGCATTGATAACAAAAAAGCAAGTTCATGAGTTAAAAGTTCTAGGGCCATAAGATCTTCCACATTTGACAGTCTGCAGATTACTCTAACCTCATCAATAATACTTTTATGTTTAACCCGCTCAGTATTGACTGCTCCCACTGCTATATATCATATTCTAAAAAATAACCGGTATGTCCATGTGCCCCTGTTTAATATCATCAACTCAATACAAATAATATTTCAATTAGCTCATTACCATATTTTGAAGCTTCTGGGGCTATCTTTTGCAAGTAAACTAAAGGATCCTTAAAGTCTTCCTTCGTTGGATAATACACAGGACACTCCGGAATATTCTCAGTCCATTCAAGATCACTCATGTCAAACTTATCCACCTTCCGCTTAGAGAAGACATCTGCATTACCATGCAGTCTGAAACCACACGATGCTGAAGCTCTTAAGGCATCTCCTCCACTTCTATTCATCGTGTTAGCAACACTGGTCTCAGCAGCATTAATCAGTTTTGCACGTTGAAGCCTTTTACGCCTCAAAATTTCTAGCCCATTTCTAGCCTCTTTGGATAAAGAAAGTCGTCTTTCCACCTGGTAGACATTTAGTCATCTTCCACTCAAATCAGAATGTATATAAATTTAATTCATATAATAAGAAACAAAATTATGTCAATAATGTCAAACCCATTATAAGCACAGATTGAACTTTAGTAGCATGAGACTGAAGTGAGTATGCATTATCAGCATCACAGGAACAAAAATTGAAATTACCCAAATAAAAATAAAGCACATCTTAGTAAATTTTCAAAGTAATGAACCAAAGAGGCATCAACATAAAACATCATTTCGGATATTTCTTTCTCCTCTTTTTATTGAGATCATTGGGTGAAACTGAGTTACACAACCGGGGGTTGACTGACTCCCTTCCCTAAAGCTTTCAACTCCCCACAGCAAAGGAAAATACCAAGTGATTCAATCAGCACCTTCAAGTCATTTTTAATATACGAACTAAAAAGCATGAGCATTAACATAAGCATGGCATCTTTCAATGTGGCTAAATAATTTAAATTTGTTGTTTAATGTCTGACACTTGTTGGACAAGGACAGAACACCTTTTTATTTGGGTTCCATGCTTCATGCACCAAACAAGAAACTCCACTTGGAATAGATAGTAGAAAAAGGAGAGAACGGAAGGAATGCATTTTGAACCAAACAAGTAAAAACAAGCGGCCACAAACTCCTCAGCGGGCCCGAATATATGCGGTCTTCTTCGACATATTACCATTGAGGATTCAGTAACTTGATGATCACAGGTTTTAGTTATTATACAATCAACGTCGTAAACAACAGGTACTAACTACGTCATTACTCCAGCGTATCCTCGACCAAACGCAAATGACTTCCTTCAAGAAACAAATTGATTGATAAGGCCAAGAAAAAGAAAATTTGACCCACCGACTGGATGACTACAACTTCACCGACTTGGAGTCTTTCAACGAAAAACGTTTCGTTTTTATCCGAATTTAGATAAGGCAGTAGTATGGTCAAAACGAAAATGATCTTAAAGAACCATTCAACAAACGTATGCGCTGAAAATTGAACAGTCCTTCTTCCCAAAATAATTATTTCCAACCCTAACATAAGCTAATCAAATAATAAATAATATTAAACATTCAAGCGGATGGCAATAAATCAGAGAAAATTTTCCAGAAAAACAAAATAAGAGACCAAAATATAAAAATCGTTAAACCTAGAGGTATCTGTGTCTTCTAAACGCATTTTCTGCAAGAAAAGTGAAAAAGGAAAGGGAAGAGTCCGGCTCTTTTAAATTCTTCCTAAACTTCACATAAGGGCTTCGGTTCACTTATAGAGAGGGGGAAAACAAAAACTCATTCCAAGATAATGCACTTTAAGCGTCAATCTAACACATGAATTGTATCAAATTTTAGGCCGATAAAAACAAATTACATTGTCTGACAGGAAAAACTATCACTCAGACTGAATAAAAAGAAAAATCGTACCCAAACCATAAGACAGATGAACAATGTCCAAGATCTGGACGACGAACAAGAAGAAAATGCATTTGGTAGAGAGAAGAGGCTTTATTAAAAACCAAATTACAAAATAGGAAAGAAAATAAGAAAGCGGGGCTAACGTACCATTTCATTACGGAGTCGTTCCCTGTAGGTGTCCGTCTTCGCACACTTGAGTGAAGAATCGCAGAAACTAGCACCAAACTAAATCCAAATCCCAGAGGCGAACCCTAGATCACGATCCTCGAGATTACAGATTAAAATCAAGCCTTCAAAGACAACCAGAGTCGCCACATTCCCGCAGAACGAAGAGTACAAGGCTGAAATCAGTTGACAAGAGAGATCCAAGCGGTTCCACGAACAGCCACGGGAAAAGAAGAAATATGAAGAGCTTGGCAATCAGAAAGAGATAAGCAGCCCCCTCCGGAGATGCAGAGCACGGTCGCCGGAAACGGTGACGGTTTTCCGGCCAGTGGAAGAGGTTTTCCGGCGAGGCTTGAATCAGAAAGAAACAAAGGATGAGGAAAGAGAAGAAAGGAAACGAATGCTTAGAAAACCGAAAAAGAGATGGGATGGGATAATTTATATAGTTTTATACTACAAAATACGAACGCTTTTATTATTGAGCTCTGAAAACCGAATAAAAATTGACTTTTATCTTTTATAAAAAATATTATTCGGTCTGTTTTTATTTTTTTAAAAAACTAAACCAAACAAACTCACAGAAGAAAATGTGAGCCAAAGTGGTGGTTGGTTGGTGGTTCAACCAAGAACTTGCCGTCCAAACGCGTTAATCGTCTCTCTCGCGTTTCAGGGGTAACCAAAACGGAAAGACTCTTCCGTTTCGGGTAATATGACGGAATTATCGTTTTATTTGGGGAAATTTATTGGCGGGTACAGAGGGAAAGAGGCGGTATTACCTCCCAAAGTTGAAGGGCATTTAAGTAAATGGAAACGACGGCGTTATCGATGAGTTCTGGTTCCTGTACTGGTCAGAGAACAGAAAGTGGCAGGAAAGACGGAATTATCACGTGGTTTTAAACAGAGTTTATATATTTACATAACATGGAAATCTAACCGTCCATCTACCCTTTCGTTTACTTGGAAAGGGTCAACGAACACAAACACTCTGGAATCTGAAATACCCAGCGGCATGTGTACTTTTTCTGTTCAACTGCCGACTTGTACAGGATAACTCACACCTACCTTCCAGTTAGTTACTCACCTTAAAGGAAAAGACCGTTTTACCCTGGTTCGGTTTCGGGTAGGAAAATCTTGGAACGAGGGGCTTTATTGTCATTTTCCGGGATGGGTCACATGAGGGGACTGGGCCAAGTCATATCCGTAATGCACAGTGAAAAATCAGGAAGCGTAGTTCCAAGGGACACGTGGAGGGAGGAGAAGAGGGGGAGATACACGTGGAAGAAGATAAGGGAATGGGTTTGGCGGAAATTGTGTGTAACCGGGGGTAGTAGACAGAACGGAAACAGCTGGCGGTTACAAGAGGTTTATTATAGGGTGGGACCCATGCGTTGTAGGTCACGAGGAATGAGCGTATGAGGGATGCGAATGGGAATGGGTAATGCAAGTTTGGGAATTTAATTAATGCTGTGATTTGAGAAACCGAAAGGCACCTGCGGATTCCGGTTGCCGGTAGAATCACACTCTCTCTCCTGAGGTGATTGGTGGGTTGTGCTAAGCACTGTAGAGCTTTTTGTTACGCGGAGGTTGCGCTAATGATTAGTAGTATTGTTCTCCACACAGTCAGCGAAAACGAAGCTTTCAAGTCTTCTTGGCGGCTCGGCTTTCAACTCCTTACTAATCTACTCACTCTATATTAACAACAAAAATAAACCAGCTGGCAGCTAGGTCAACCTTCCACACGGTCCACCATAGGCTTGGCTTGGCATGGCTCGCTCACTCTTCAGTATCCTAAATTAATGATAGTTTTATTCCGATTTCTTGCTGATTTTATTTTTCCTGTATGAAATATTTGTTTTAACATTATATCGATTGAGATATGAATATTTATTTTTAAAAAATTTCGATCTACTGTCAAACAATATATTTATTTATTAACCATTTATATGAATAAATAATATCATGTTAATTTTTCAAAACTCAAATGTATATCCTAATAGTTTTAAAGAGTGGGTTGTGTAATTTACTGTTTTCATTAGTTAAAATCTGTGGGCCAAAAAAAATAATTCAAAATGTTATTCATTCATCCTGTACAAATTTAAAAGTAAAAAATAGATTTTGTTGATATAAATAATTGAGAAAATGTTGTGATTGGATAGCAGGAAGTGACAAAAGAGCTCTTTTTTTTAATAGTTAAAGTAGGTGCCACGCTATAAACGACGCTTGTGAGGAAGGAGTGAAGCTTCCGTGCTTTGCGTGTAAGCTGAGATTGTGGTGTGTGGATACTACTCGCCTGCCAATTGGTGCTCCTCTGTACCAGGGCATTTCAGTAATATCACATTCTAGGGTGGGTATGCTTGGTTCAGTTAGTTGGGAGGAGTAAGGATGAAGATTATGTTTCTGGAAAGTATCTCTTCAATTTACCAAAATGCCCCATCAACTCCCTCTTCTTTTTTTATTATTTATTACATTAAGACCTGAGTTTTAAGCTAGGGTAGAAAATATCCTCAATTTTAAAATTTGACATAAGATTCCTGAGTTTTTAATTGTGCTCATTTAAGACCTTCTAATTTTAAAACTTGACAAATAGACTTCTTGAACTTTCAATTTTACTTATTTAAGACCCCCTAAATAACCTCATTTTAAAAAAAAAAAGAAAATCAATGGTCTTAAGTGAACAAAATTAAAAACTCAAGGGATTTGTCTGTCAAGTTTTTAAACTCAGGGATCCTAAGTGAGTACAGTTAAAAACTCTTGAGGTTTGTCTGTCAAGTCTTAAAACTCAAGAGTATTTTCTGCCCCCTAACTAGAGCTATCAAAATGAGTCAGCCCGGCCCTAACCCTATTTGGCCCTATCTTTATTAAGGTTGGGCCAAAAAAACCCTAATTAAAAAAGGGCTAAGATTTTCTAGCCCGGCCCTACTAGGGCTTAGGGCTAGCCCTATGGGCTTTCAATTTTTTTTTCAAAAGTAAATAAAGCTAAAATTTAAATTAAATTTCTTAATATGAATTAAAATTACTAAAAGAAATAATTGATACTAATAAAATTAAGAATCCCAAAT
This sequence comes from Chamaecrista fasciculata, assembly GCA_003254925.1. NCBI lineage: Eukaryota > Viridiplantae > Streptophyta > Magnoliopsida > Fabales > Fabaceae > Chamaecrista > Chamaecrista fasciculata. The sequence goes on along the minus strand of QANZ01050563.1, from coordinate 96,040 downwards.
GTAAATAATAAATCTAATGTTCATATAACTAAGAAATAAATTAAATAACTAAAACGAAAATAAATATATCAATGTTAAGACAATACTAGAAAAACCAAGAATAAAGAAAGATTAACAAAAAAAAAATCAAATGTTCCTCAATCATCCACCACCATATTTATTTTGTCATCTTCCATTGATTCCACACAGTGTTCTTCTTCGTCTTCAATTGGAAAGTTTATGAATATATATTAACAAAATTTAAATAAAAACAACCATATGCATAAATATAATATGTAGAAAATTAATACCATTTGATTCAATATTGAACCCATATAGCCAATTCCTTGCACGTAAGAATGAAGCTTCTATATTTGGTGAGAACACGTGCTCTAATACTAAATGCACCCTCTGAAGTCACTGTAGTTATTGGAATACTTAAAAATCACGAGCCATAATGCATATATAAAAAAAAAAGATAAGATTGATTTCCAATTTGAATTAAATAAAAGATAACAGATTTGAATGATTTCCGATTTAAATTGAATAAGAGATAGAAGATTTGAATGATTTCCAATTTGAAATCAATAAAAGATAAAAGATTTGAATAGAGATTTTTCATTTTATTCAAGATTATATTACTTTATAAATTTGAGGTTATTTTATTATAGAGGATAAATTTAAAAAAAAAAATTAAATTAAAGCGGGTTGGCCTTTAGCCCGGCTCGGCTTGGCCCTAAAAAAATATGGGCCGGGCTCAAAAAGCCCTAATTAAAAAAATTGTAATTTTTTAGGCCTGAGCCCTAACTATTTTATAGGGTTGATGGGCTGGCCCGTAGGACCAAGCCCATTTTGATAGCTCTACCCATAACCTTTTTTTTTATTATTATGATAAAAACAATGAACAAACGCGAGCACGACCAAGATTACAAAGCGAATATAACAGCCTGATGAGGCCCCTCCTCAGAGTGGCCCACATCAGTGGCTAATTCGCCATGCCTGGTCGACTCAACAAATGAAAATAACTTGACATAGTCTGGAACAGAAAAAAACAAAAAAGAAAAACAGAGACAAATAAAACATCAAACTCATTAAGATAAACCTCCCTAGTAACAAAAATCATGTTAATGGCCTTCAGCGGGGAGACGTTTTGTCGCGTACCAGCCGCCTCATTTCTCAGTCTCCAAATCACGTCCAATCTCAAAAGTACCGTAAGCCAAATAACAGCAAACCGGTCTGGGTCCTTTGTCCTTTTTTATTATTACAAGCTAATCTATTCTTCGTTTATTAATATATTTTAAAAATTATAACTAATTTTTATTTCAATCGATTTGTCTCATGAAAATAAAACAGTCTCAATAATAATGTATTTGATCATTTTTAAATTTAATGAATTATATATAAAAAGTTGAATATATATTATTTTATCCAATGATCTATTATTGATTGTTTTGTTGGTTCACTTGAAATTACACTTAACTTTTCTATAAGCATACTCATGTTACATAGTCTGTCACTTTCGGAAAGATTAACTGCACATATATGCAAAATGATAAGTGGAAAGAAAGATCCTCTGGTGGATTCAGATTTCATGGCGAGTTGGTTTATTTGGAGCCATTCACACTCCCAATTCGTATGAGAATTTCCTTCCGAATGATTTGACTTTATGTAAAGTGAAAGTTCCGTTTCAGGAAAACAAAAAAGTATTCATTCTTCATTTGTTTTCGATTATCACATTTAATCCTCAATACTCAAATTACTTACTTCGCACTGCTTTTTTCTTTTCATGTATTCCACATTTTTGGGTATTTTTTGTCTTCTAAATGAGCTGTGATTATACATTGAATGCTTCTATTTCCATTTTCGTCTGTAAATATAGACTTGGAAGTCAAGGGACCCAAAAGTGAAGGCATGACCAAATTGGGGTCATTTGAATAAATCCATCCAAGTTTAGAAGTCTATTGATTAAACAAGACAAACAAATCAAATGAAATCAAATAAAATAAGATTTCAAGCCATGGTATTTAGCCTAGCCGGCTTTGAGCTAAACTGGAGCCGTTTCATATTAAATATATTATTTTCAAAAATAAAAAATTGAAAATGAAGGCCTTCAGCATTACAGCATGAAACCCCAATGGCGTTTTCTCAGTTATTTATTGAGGGTGAGCTCGTTTCGTTTATAATAAAATATGTTTTGATTATAATCAGAGCTGATTATTTGTGTACTGGTGTTTGGATGAAAGTTGATTATTTGGTGTGAAATTATTAAAATGGGTATGTAATGATTGTGGTTGGTAGATAGAAGGGTAAAAAAATTGATAAATTGTATAGGAGTAGAAATAGAAGAAAAAGTAGGAAAAAGTAAGACGTGAGTGATTTGATTATAATCAAAGTGTACTTGGATGTGATTGTTGCTTAAAAAAAATCAAATTATGTCACTGTTTGCCTTGGAAAGCGTGAAATTATGATTATAATCATATGCAACTTTGGAGGTGATTATTTTGTTTGGTCGACCGAACTCATTTTTGCCTACGAAATGGTGGACCGAAATGACTAAAGTGTAGCATTTTTTCGAATCAAGCCCCGACATTCGGTGGACCACTGAAAAAAAGGTCCACCGTTTCGCACAGGATGAGAGAGAATGAAAAAACCTTCGGACCCGAAAAATATATTCAATATGCCATAATCCATTTCTCTCTCTCTCGTCTCACCATCCACTTTTTTCAATTCAATCTTCTAAACCAGTAAACCACATTCCTAGACATTGAATTGAACCTCCTTCCATTTTGCTTAACATTACACCTAGCTATGAAGGACCTCGGTGCTAATTAGTTCCTCTCTTGATTCTCCGTATTGAACTCTGTGATGATGTGTGAATTGCATTCCTCATTTCTCTGTCTTTCAAATCCCTCGTATCTTCTCTAATTAAGCAATTTTGCGTTGAATCCGATTAATTAACAAGGATTTCAGCTGAAGCTATGGTCGATTTGGCTATTCGGATTTGTCTTGATTCTCCTCTCTCTCTCTCTACGCTACTCATCGATTAATTAACAAGGATTTCAACCACAAACCTAAAAGCTATATCGAATTCTTTTAACGGTGGCCACGTCATCGCCGTCATCGTTGCTGTCATCTCCAGCAAGGCGAGGTCCGGTCGAGTGGTTGAACGGAGACAACATAGGTGGTGAGGAGTGACGGCCATCGGAGAGAAGAGAGAGATTGAGAATTCGAGAGAGAGGAAGACCATGGTTAAAATGTTAATTTCAATCCTAAATTATTTGGGCAAAATAACAATTTAGCCCAACACAAGAATAATTATTTACAAACTGACCAATGTTGAGATAAATGACCATGTTGCCCTTGTGATGAGTGATTGATTGTATTAGAGTATAGGTAATTATAGGTATATATATAGGGGTATAAGTGTAATTGAGTGTATTTGATTATAAAAAAACCATGATTTTAATTTGATCAGAAAAAAAATACAAACGAATAGGCTTATTAAGATTATAATCAGAGCAGATTATAATCAGAGCGCAAACGAACGGGGCCTAAGTGTCATACACTGATACCCATTTGGCATTTGCGCTGTGAACGAATGCACTATCAAATATTCTTGTTATTTATCAAATAACAAGGTTTATATATATATATATATATGACATGTAAATATTATTTTAAATTTAATTTTATAAGAACATAAAATTGCTTAGAAATAATTTAAAATGATAAGTTATGAATCATTAAAAAATTACAGATGACGAGCTTGGAAAAAATATTTATATAGCTAATAAAACTAATAATTTATTTTTTTCATCATAATTATATGTTTGAAATATTTTGTATAGTTCATAAATAATCAAACATATCTATAATATTATATATGAATACATATAACGAGAGAGAGCGAGACCTTATCAACTATAATGATAAATGAATTTGTTGCATATGAATTTTTATATTTGACGTGATATGGACATCTGATTTTGTTAAAATAATCATCAATAATTGCACTCATTTGAACTAATTTAATCAAAGACTTATCATTTAATACTTTTAAAACACCAGACAAAAAAAAAAGACAATTTGACAATAATTTTATATAATTTAACAAGGCCAGGCTTTTTTATTGGGCATACATGGTGCATGAAATTAAATATCAACTAAAAAAAAATCATATACACGCCATTATATCTGCTTAAAATCACCAGCTGAAAATGACAGTTGTACCTAGCTTTGCCTAATAATATAATTCCTTAACGGTGAAGAAGCCAGAGAGACGCATACTAAGGAAACCAAACTACAAAATTCCCACTTTTGGTACTCCGAAATGTACTTTTTCTTGAGCTCAATAATGATTTAGTTAATCAATTTTCTTTAAATACAAACCAAAGCAAATCTTACTCACAAAGATTTATTTCATTCATTCCAAACCCATTAATTCTAAGAATCAATCACATTCTCAGTGGTTGCTTCTTTAAGGCATGGCTATATTTAGAAATATATATGTAGTAACCAATCCATTATGATTAAATTACATTATTTACAAGACTTGCCTATTATATAAATAACTACTCAATCAAGCAGTCTTGTCATAAATGAAGCACAACCTGATTTCTACCTACTATATATGCATTTCATCTCACACATTCATTAATTAACAAATTAAATTAATTTGGTTATCCAAACAGTATATATAAACCAACCCACCAATAACAATAACTTGAACCACACAATGACTCTACTTCTTGTGGAGTGGCTGATAGCAATGACCAAAAGGTATATATATAAAATAAGTGGTAGCTAACAGTGAAAAAAAAACTTATTTTTTTATCTGATAAAAAATCTCATAAATCACGCGTGGCATTCATCATTAGATACACTTAAGTAAAGAATATATATTTAATTAATTGCGTACAATACTAAAACTGAATGAGAATTAACAAAACTCCCATAATTCAATTAATTAAGGTATATAGACTTAAATATTGTTGTGTATACTAAAATATATGCAGCACCAAAAGGGTGGGCCTAGCGAAAGGCACCAATGCCAAAGGAAAAGCTAGATGAAAAAAAAAGGCAACAGATAGAGAGAATGTGAGGAAATATTTTAATGAATTAATTAATGAATTAGACAAAGTGAATTGGATGATCTGAAACATTATAGCATCTATGGATTTAGAAGTCGTAATCAGAGAGAGATATGGCTAATGGCTATGGTTTCTGTGTGTGGGAACTTTAGTTAGACAAGAAGGTATAGGAAGCATGAGGTGTCACGTGGCGTCACTGAACATTATTCTTAAAATAAAACAAAGGATTAAGGTAGGATTTGGAGGATGAGGGAGGTGGTGGGTGTGGTCTGAAAAAGGTGGGATTATGGCATGTGAATTACAGAAATAGAAATGGTGAAATATTTGCAGTAATTAATATTAATATATAATTAGTTAGCATTAAGCAAGGCAGGACAAGAAGGCGTATTTTATGGAAGGAACGGACAGAGACACGTGCCATGAAGCTAAATGTGGTAAACTGAACAAAGACATTGCACAGGAAACAAGGACGCATTGTTCTTAGGGGACTACTTGTGCTTTCTTAATGCATGCCTTGCCAGATTTATTACACCAATTTTTTTATTCTTTTTTCTTTTTTTTGCAAAGTATTCTCTCTGTTTTTTGTTTAGAATAAGTCAAGAATTTATTTATCAATGAACAATAAAACTTTTAATTTAAATAATGAAAAATATTTTTAACATTGTTATATATTATATGTTAAGATGTTAAGATGTTAAGATAACTTTTTTTTATTATTTTTCTGTAAAAAAATGTACATCAACTTAAAAAATCATGCATGACAATGTCTAGAAAATCATNTTTAGGCCCGTTTTTAAACGGGCCAAATTTTTTAAGCCCAAGCCCGCCCATTTAGCGGGCGGGCCGGGCCGGCCCGCGGGCCTAAGCCCGTTTTGACAGTGCTAGGTAGCAAAGTATCACAATAATTGCAATGGTCCCATTCACCGCTTGTGATTTCTACTACTCTCTTTGACCCAAAATACCTGCTTTGTTGGAAGATTTTTTTTGTCCCAAAATATCTGTTGTTTTACAAAATCAACAGAGCATTAATTTTTTTTTTACCATTCTATCCCTATTAAAAGTTAAAGATATTGAATTAGTGAGAGTAGTTAGGAGTAATTTAATGAGGACAATTTAATCTTTTAATCTTACTTTCTCTTCGTTCTAAGTAAATTAATCATTTCTTTGGTTTGTGTGTATTCACCTTAAAAAGCAGTTATTTTGGGACAGAGGAAGTAACAATTTATAGAATCAATTAATAGCTATTAACTACACATTAATAACACAATAAATAATTATACGGAAAGGATTATGCTTGAAACAATTTGGCTGAAGTACACTTTTAGTCTTATAACTTGTACTCAAGTTTTAATTTGATCTCATAACTTTATTCTTTACACTTTTAGCCTCATATTCCTTGCTCAAGTCTCAATTTAGTCTCGTATTTCACTTTTGGTCCCATACATTTGGGTCAAGTTATAGAATTGATCTTATATCTTTTGGTCATATTGTAAAATTGGTTTTATATTTTTGAAAAGGTTCCACATTTTGAGACTAGCAGTGAAACTTTTTATGAGACAAATCTGCAACAAAAAATGGTATGGGACCATATTTGCATCTGACTAAAATATATGAGACAAAAAATACAACAAAAAATTATAAGAACTAAATTGAGACCTAAACAAAAGATGAAACCCAAAATACACTTTGCCTAAAAAAAACTTTATTACTTCAACTAAGCAATATTTTCAATTCACCTATTTTTTTTTTTTT